>PVHP010005669.1:0-64304 GCA_004024765.1 Zapus hudsonius
CCTCCCTTCCTCCTTCCCTCCCTCCTTTCCTCCCTCCCTCCCTCCTTTCCTTCCTCCCTTCCTTCTTTCCCTTTTTCTGTCTTACTCCTTTTCTTTCTACCCCCTTCCTCCTGTCTGCCTGCAATTTTTTTGTGAGGATTAGAATGGAACCTAAGGTCTCCTACACACTAGGCAAGTATTCCACCACTGATCTACTTTCCTGGACCTACTTTTGGTGGCTTTTGAATTTTGATGTCAGTCACATTAACTCGCTCCGTAGCCCAGGCAAGCCTTGAACTTTTGATCCATCGGCCTCGTGTTCCTGGAAGCCAGGCTAACAGCCTGTGCCCCAGTCCCTTTCTTAGGAGACTTGGGATAGTTCTATCACTTCCAAAAGATTTCAGCATGTGAACCAGGAAGGCTGATTTCACGTCTCACTTTCCCGAAGAAAAGCTCTGCCCAGATGCTGACAGCCGAGGACCACAAGGAGAATTGGTGTCGATGGTTGGTTCTGAGGGGGCAGCTAAAGTCGTGGCTCTTACATCATTTTCGATATGTGAGGACCAAGTGTCCTTGGAAGTTTCTAGCAGCCCACAGCTTACGCATCTGCGCCCTTCCTGACACGCAGGAGACGTTACTGGGGTCAATTTGTAGATGCAGAGATAGAATCAAGGCAGTAAAGTGGTTCACCCAGTGGGGCATGGGGAAAGCTCAGATTTGAACTCCAAACTCAAATTCGGCTTCGTTCTCAAACCCTCAGCAGCTTGCTTGGTGTGCAGGTCTGCCACTCCCAGAGAAGAGCATTGATAAGGTCTGGGTTACCTTTGAAGAGTTCTGGAATCACGCAGAGAACTGGCCAAAGCTTTGGTATTTCCTGGTGGGAATCGTGGATGGTCGATTCTAATCTCTAGAATGACACAGACCCCCAAGTCCCACCCATGGACCCAATAGTAAGGATTCCTAGTCCCCTCCATGGATCTGTACCAATGATGAAAAGAACATTTTAAAAAGGTCTAAACAAAATAGATTCCCAATTTGGCATAATTTATTAGTTTACTCAGGAATGAGCCAAACCTAAGAGAGCGAAGGTGGTCACCATGGCTGGAGGTCAAACTTATTGGCCTTCCATTACTTTAAAGAGACCCCTCATACCCACTGTGGCTAAGGAAAAGCAAAACCCTGGAGAAAAACCTTAAAGTCAGTGTGAAGGGAGGCAAGGACGTTAATTACACTGGTTTCCCAGCTCCAGTGACGGCTGGCTGGAAGCCTGGCCTCTGCGAGATGGTGCCGCCCACTGTGACTTTTGTCCTTTGGGTATTTGTTAGTTCAAGAAGCTTGAATCTCAGGACTCCTCATTTACGGAGGAGCAGTTTACGTGGTGAGAGGACTCAGGACATCGATAGTCCAGGCTTTCCTCACGCCCTATGGATCAATGGCCCGCTCTTATCTGACAGCATCCACTGGCATATTTCCCTGGATCGAAGGTGGAAGGGAAGGAATTTCAGGTTGGATTGGCAGTTGGCTGGCTCATCTATTGTGTTTTTATTGTGAGGCTTTGCTGTTCCCCCATTGCCTGGATCCCCCAATTCACACAGTCAAGCATTTCAGCATCACGGAAAAGTCCAAGAGGGCAGTGTAGAAAAGCTCCCAGAATCCCATGGTATTTGGCTTCGTATCACAGGGCTCAGGCTCATCCTGGCATTTCTGTGTTTCATGAGAGAATATGCAGAGGACACGTGTGCTGTGGGCAAGTCTAGCTCCATCTTGGACCTGCTGAGGGGAGTCCTTAGGAAGGAGTGCACACCAAGGGGAAAATGCATGAAGAAGCTACGCTGTGATTTTGTTTAATCACATAAAAGCACCTCTCAGGGAAAATCAGTTTTATAAACTTTTATTGATTGTCTGTCTGGAACTCTGTTAGGAGATGGAGATGTAAGATGAATAAGAATTAGGCTGTTTATTTACTCACTCACCCATTTATTCAACTGTCCATTTCTTTGAGGAAAAGAAAAGTTTTAGGGTTCTACTAAAGAGTAAATGTAAATCAAATTATATTTACCGATAGCTCACACCTGTAATCTTAGACCTGGGGAGGCTGAGGCAGGAGGATTATGATTTCTAAGCCAGGCTTGGACTACACAGTGGGTTTCAGGTCAGCTTGGGTTACAAAGGAAGGTGTTATCTTAAAAAAAATCCTTGCAAATAACAACACAAAAGCCTTGGTAGACTTATCAGAGAACACGGCTGTTAAACCCAATTTTAAAATTGAGTGGGCACCTTGCATAGACTGAGGGCTCAGAGGAAGGACACTCACTCCATACTCAGGGACAGAGGCCCACTGGTACTGAACCATGAACTAGCATGGCAGGTGCTGTGGTTTGAACACCCTTCCAGACCCTTCCAGAATTCAGCTGTTGAAACTTAATGACCGCTGAATGTGATGGTACTGAACGGTAAGGTCCTAACAAGGCTGGTCTCTCAGGAAAGAAATAGGGTCCTTCTAAGAAGAGCTTCCCACTCTCACAGTGTTAAGGTCTGCTTGCCCCAGTGCCTCTAGCCCTTAGAATCCAGAACTCCTCCTCTCAAACTTGCAGCTTCAAGATGTCATATTGGGAGCAGATAGGACCCCCGAACAGACAACCAGCCCACTCTGATTCTGGGCCACCTGGACATGTGAGGAATGAATATTCGTCTGTGCTTTATAAATGACCAGGATTTGGCTATTGTGGGGTAGCATCCTGGA
Source organism: Zapus hudsonius (assembly GCA_004024765.1). NCBI lineage: Eukaryota > Metazoa > Chordata > Mammalia > Rodentia > Dipodidae > Zapus > Zapus hudsonius. The sequence continues at coordinate 2,723 of PVHP010005669.1, forward strand.
TGAACCGAGGCCATGGCTGGGTTCAGGGAACTTCACACACTTGAGCATTGTTGTGAGGCACGGGCAAGGCAGAAGGGCAGGGAAGAAAGAGGTGGAGACTTCTCCAGAGGCCAGCTCACTAAGAGCTTTATGTGCTAAGCTAAAGACTTTGAACTTTATTTTGAAAACTGCAGGGAGCCATTGAAGGATTTTAATAGGGGTGCATGGCAGGAACACATTTCTGTTTTGGACAGATCATGGCCCACAGGGAGGCAGATGGATTGGAGAGGGGCCAATCAGGTTGGAAACGAGTGAGGAGGCTGTTGCCATAATCCAAGTGGGGTCCAGAATAAAGTGGCCCTGGCTGCATAAAACAGGAGGTAGACGTGTTCAAAAGACGTGTAAGCAGGATAGAAAAGGCTCGACCTGCCCGTGTGTAGGGATAAGAAGGAAGGACTCATGGATCCTGACCTGGGAAATTACTTATGTGCTGTTACGCACAGGGGCTGAAGAGCAGTACATAGCAAGACAATGACACAGACATGGTAATCAACTCTGCCTGGGATATTGTGAATGTAAGATTAAGAGAATGTTCAGGTGGCGGAATCAGAACAGGATGACAGCTGGCTGTAACAGAATCAGAAGAAAACTGTTGCTGCAAATATAGATTAGGGATTCGTCATGCAGAGATATGATGGTCAAGATCACTTAAGAGTGTAGAGATGGAGACAGACCATGGATGAGGAGGAAGTCCTCAAAGATCAAAGTGCTAGAAGAATAGGAGGTGGAAGATGGTGATTTAAACAGAAGTCCAGAGGTGAAATCATTAAAGAGGGAGAATCTACAAGGTCAAGTGCTTCAAGAAACAGAGACAGTGGCCTGGGGCTTTGGTGTCAGCAGAGAGGTAGACTGAGGATAGTTACTCAATGATGAGTGTAATGGTTATGTTTTGTTGTCAACTTGATCTGTTTAGTAATCTTGGGTGGGTCTCTGTTGTTGTTCACAGGAAGGCAGCCTCTTAGCAGGGGGCAGGATGTAAGGAAGCTCAGAGGGGAGCTAGATATGAACCTCCCTTCCTAGGAAGGCAATGCAGGAAGGAAATGCCAGAGATCCAGGAAGCCAGCAAGTCTGGAAAGGGTTACAAGGCCCAGTCCTAAGACTATATAAAGGGGGGAAAAACTTCTCCACCCCATTCCTGTTGTGTTCGTGTGTGTGTGTGGTGTTGGTGATGGTTTTCTCTCTCTGCTTGGACCTGTGAAATTGGGCCAGACTTTCTCAATTTATGGAACTTCCCCTGGATATGTAGCTTCAATAAATCCTTTCCTCCCATAAACTGTGCCTGGTTTGGAAATTCATCCCAGTGGTGCGTGACTATGACAGTTTTGGTACCAGGAATGGGATAATGTTGCTGAGATGGATCTGACCATGTGGATTTTGATCTTCTGGAACTTGTGTGCTGAGGAATAGACATGGAGTTGGTACTTGCAACTGAAGATGCCTTCCAGAGCGGTAAACCAAGTTTTATGGACTATTCTGGTGAGAATTTGGAAATGCTCAGTGCAGAGAGAATTGCATTTGGTGTAAGGAGATATGGTTTGATGTCAAATTGACAAGGGGTGGACTTATGATGGATAAGTTTTGTTATCAACTTGACCTGTGTAGTAATCTTAGGTGGGTCTCTGATGTTGTTTATAGGAAAGCAGCTCACTTAGTTGTAAGGATGTAAGGGGAGCTAGAAATGAACATCCCTTTCTGGGACGGCAGTGCAGGAAAGAAATTCCAGACTCAGATAGCCAACAAGTCTGGCAAAGTGTTGTAAGCCCCGGCCCTAAGGCTATATAAAGGGGAAAGAAATCTCTCTCTCCCCCTGCCTGTTTTCTGTTCTATGTGTGGTGCTGGTGATAGATTTTCTCTCTGTTTGGACTGTGTAAAGAGGTCCAGCCTCTTTCACCATTATGGAATTTCCCCCGGATCTGTAGCTTCAATAAATCCTTTCCTCCCATACACTGTGCCTGGTTTGAAGATTCATCCCAGCGGTGTGTGGCTGACCAAGACAATGGGAGAAGTGGGAACTATAAGAAATTGAAAGCAAATGATGGCATGATGTCTCCAGGAAGGTAAACCTTGGAAGGGAAAGAGGAAGGTCATGCAAGAGAGGAAGATTTGCTTTGTGGTGTTTTACATTGTTTTGTCCTGATGGAAGAGCCCTGAGGGTGTTTGCTTGGCAAATAGGAAGAATCACTGTGGGTGGGAGAGTTGAAAAGAACAATAGAATGATGGAGCCACATGTTTGAAGTGGTAGAAGCAGATGGGCTCAGACAGCAGACCAGAGGAAGGGGAGGAGCAGGCACTGAGAAGGTGAGGGCACTGAGGAGCCCTTACCCATGAGACATAAGCAAGGTCACACTTCAGAATGACTGAAGAGACACCTGTGGGGATAACCTGGCCCACACTAACTGGAGGCCAATGAAGATTAGCAGACAGAACCCCCAGGTGCCGGGATGAGATAGCGGACCTCAATTGTGGTGGCCTCAGCAAGTAAGGCAGGGTCGTGGTCGCTGTGGTCATGAGTAGTGAGATGGGCCCGGACACACTGAAAACCCAGGTTTGAATCCTGGTTATGTGACCAAGGGCTGGCAATTTACCTCTGTGAGCTTCTCAGAGGGTAGTTACTATGTATGAGAATCCGGCTTGTTAATTATTTAATGATATATAAAACTGATGGATGTTTTCTGAATATGAAAATGAATCCAGGGCCCTTGAGGATCTCTCTCCGAATGGAGGTGAAGCAGTTGGAAGCAACCTGAAAGAAACTGAGCAGAGAGGCCCTTTGAGACAACAATCACTCAGGAACATTTCTTCTTTCTTTTTTATAGGGAAGCAATTTTTTAAAGTTATAGGGTAAGCGACCAACATGCGAAGCACTCTACCAAGACGGCACCTGGGGCTGTCTCCCAGGGGTTGAGCACTTACCCCGCTGGGCATGGCCCTGGATTCCAGTTTGAGCTCTGGGCAAAGAAGCAGTTCTGTGAGGATGAGGACCAATGGGGATCTTGCTCAGCTGAACTTGGAGACAAACACAATCAAGGAGGAAACATGGAGGCTAGTGCGGGCGAAGCGCCTCCAGAGCCTCAGAATTGCTCCAGGGAGGGTTCTGGGTGTCTTGAGGGGAAGAGGTGGTCAAACCTTATTCACTGTCAACCAGATCATCTGGAATTACTCGCCTAGGCTGGGCACCAGAGGGCTCTACATCAGATGCTGTGTGTGTGTGTGTGTGTGTGTGTGTGTGTGTGTGTGTGTGTAGAGAGAGAGAGAGACAGAGAGAGAGTTTATATATGTGTGACTTCATGCATGTGAACATGTGTGAGCATGTGCGAGTGAGCACGTGTGAACATATATGTGTAAAAGAATGGGTAATGGCCTGTGGGAGAGTGTGTCAGGTGTGTGGGTGTGCAGCCTGTGGGCATGCAGGATGCCTGTACCTAGTCTCTCGTAAAAAGTCAATATTCTTCCCAGAAAACACTGTGTGTTTCAGAGTGGCATTTTATGTGACGCATTTTGAGGAGGAAACAAGAAGCAGTTACAGAACCAAAGAATGTGACACAGAAGTCAGAGTAAAGCTGTGAGTTACAGATGACAAGAATCACACAGGTTCCCAGGAAAGGGTTGAACATCTGGCACTGGAAGACTTCAGTTGCAAGAAATCAAAATCAGAATAAAATAGCTCCAAAGTACTGTTCCTCTCAAGTTCATTCTGTTTTGCAGGTGAGGAGACAGAGGCTCCCACAAAGGCAAAGCCACTTGCCTGGAGCCCCAGGGCAGGAACACATGGCAGAAGCAGCCAGGAGGAGGCTGGGCAGTCCCGAAGGACACAGCGATAGTGAGAGCTGCTGCTGTTACAGGAACATCTTCTCCATGTTGTCATTAGGCAAGTGGTATTTTATTTTAGTACTCTGACAGCTCTCTGAAGCAAGCTGTAGGCTGTCATGAACATAGGTCTGTTCTCTTTCCTTTCTTTCAAAGCTATGACCACTCCATCAGAAAATCTAGTGGAAGATACAGATGGGTCAAAGGCTCCTCACCCACACTCCCGCAAGGAACCCCAATAAACTCACAGGTTCCCTGAGCTCCACTGGGTGGAATCATTTCTTTGTCTGTCATCGATGTCCTCTCTGGGGGTAACAGATGGTTATCCATGTCTTTCCACGAAGAGTTAACACACCGAATGCAAATACAGAAACGCAGTCGGCATATAGAAAATGGTGACTCAATGGTAGGTCCCACGATCACTTAAATCTCACGACCCTGAGCTCAGGCCTGTGCGCCTGACCCAGGCTCCATCATCGTCAGTCAAGTTCCTCCAGCAGGGAGCTCACAGCCATTTTGTTTTCAGTCCGTATCAGTGAGTTACAGCGGCGGCCATCGTGAGTGCTGGAGTCATTGCCATCACCTCTGTATCACTACCAAGCTGACCGATATCCTTATGTGCGATTTTTGGAGAAGATCCGCAAAAACATCTGTTCACTCTCAGATAGATCACCAACAGACAAATGATCAAAACACCGATGCCAGCCAAGTCTCGCTTCGTAAACCAGGGAGTTTCTGGGACTTCTTACAGGGGCAAGAGTGGGGGGAGACGCATCGTTTCTGGGGAGTCTGACCCTTGCCCTGATGGATGATATCATTCCTCTTTTGATCTGCAACTAGTATCTCCATTTTTTCCCACCAGTATATGAAAATGTCTGTACACAAACTTATGCCAAAGGAAGGTTTGTACACACATAGACAAGTGTTTCTTCAGAAGCCATCCTGACAAGCAGAGGAAGTCCATCGAAGGGTTTGTGTTTAAACTTGCACCCACGGCTGCTGCTTACAGAGATGAGCTTACTAAGGCGTTTTCTCAGAAGCAGCACATGGATCCCACTTTGTCGCCTTCCACACTGATCGTTGGTCCTCTTTGCTTCGTCGATGGGTAGATGCGTCGTGTTTATGTATCACCCTTAGTAAGAGAGGAGGTTGAACAATTTATCTTTGTTGTCTGAATTCTCTCATAAGTTGCCTAGTCGTATTTTAAATGTTTCTGTAAAAATTATAGTAATAATTTATGAATTTTGTATGATTGTTATAGTTATTTTGTCACAGGATTTATTGGCATGTTGTCTTTAGGATTTGGGGGATGTGGAAGTTTTAGAGTTTCATTTAGTCAATATCTATGTTTGTTTTCTGTTTTCTCTTGACATGTGTAGTTTGACTTCCTACATTTAGCTTTTGGATTTAAAGGGCTTTTATTATTGGACATACTACAAGTGTTGGTATTTTTTCCTGAGGCATTGCTATGATTTCAACCCACATCATTAACTAATGTGTCCAAACCAGCACACTGTGCCCCCTCCCCTGCAGGGAAGGTTCTGTTCCGTCCTGTTTTGGTAACGTTTACTTGAAACACAGCTGTATTTAAATTTCACCTAGAGCTGCTCTCTCACTGCAGTGTTGGGGTGAGCAGTTGTAACAGAGATCGTATGGCTCACAAAACCTGAATGATTACAAATTTGTCCTGGAAGAAAGCCTTTGGAGCCCTCCTTCCCTCCCCACTGCTCTGCAACACTTCCCTGCGAATAGGAAATCTCCTTTGGTGGGATGATGACTCCTGAGTTCAACTTTGCTCCATTGGACCCTGAGTCCTTTGTTGGGTGAGTGTCATCCCATACGATGACAGGCTTAGCATTTGCTTCAATGGCTGATTTCACAACTGCCCTGTATTCCTTTTTATTAACTTCTCTTGCCCATTTGCATGTATTGTTTTATACAGAGTCAGCCCTCCTCAGTCTGCATCAGCTGATTCAACCATGGTTGAAAAAAATTAATCGTATTTGTATTGAACACACAAGGACTTTTTCTTGTCTCTGTTCACCAAGAGAGTATAGTCACTACTCTCTATATAGGACCGTGGAGGTGGTTTGAGCTATCTGAGAGAAGGTGTGCAGGTTATATGCAGACATTAGGTCTCTTTATATCAGGGATGTGAGTGTCTGCGCACTCCGTATCTGCAGGGTGCTCTCTTGCCAACCCATCACTGATACAGACGAATCTCTGAATTATTTTCAGACTCTTCTTGTCTGATGCTAAAACAAATGAACAGGGGGCTCTTGTGCTTCTGATGAGAACATGAGTGAGTTTGTGGATCTGGGGAGGACCGACACAGCCGGATTATTAATGAGTCTCCTTTCTCAACCTGACAGGCCTCATCACTTATTTCAGATTGCTGCTTCTTTGAGGAATGTTATGGCTTTCTTCCACACATCATGCATATTTCTTCTTAGACTCGGGCACATGCATTTAATAGATTTTATTGTGATTGCATATGGAAAGTTAAAATTCTGTTATATTGACACTAATACTCCTTTGCTATTTGAGGAAAATCCCAGGGCAGGAGAGGGAGGGCAATGTTTCCTAAATTCCTCATGCACAGAAGATAAAGCAGGGTACATTCTATCTTCTCACTCCTGGCAGCTAAGGGATGGGCCTACAAAGGTGGTGAATGAAATACTACAAGTAGGAACTTAATACTTATAAAACAAAGCCAAAGATCCTTAGGAGAATTTTGGATGGAGCAGGTACTTCAAGGCCAAAGTTCCATTCAGGGCACCGAAGGGAAGGAAGCCCCATGGAGGAAGCCGTGGATGGAGGGAAGGAAGCACCAGGGGAGAAGCCGTGGCTCACGCAGTCCAGGACTTGGTGGCAGTGCCCAGCACTTTCGACGTTTGTGGCACACTCTTTACCTCATCTCTGGCATCTCCCTGGCTGAAGTCCTCTCATCAGCTCAGCGAACTACTTCGCACCCTTCTTTGAGCTTTGTTTCTACCTGAGATGAACTTCGTTTGTGTTTCCAGAACCCTGAGGAGAGTTCATCTTGCGTGCCAATCTGTCATTGGCCGCTTTGGATGCACAAGATTTATCGATTCGTGGGACGGTCTTTGAGGTCAAGGGAGAATGCATTGTCTTCGTGTCATCTTGCTGCAGGGATTCCGACTCTGTAGCTGTCTCTAAGAGCTTCTGGTTCTTAAACACCTACTATGTGGCAGATGCATGATTTTTATGCATATTTTATTTCTGTAATTATCTTTGAGAACGGCCACTTTCATTTCAGCTTTTATAAATCAGGATGCAGAGTTCGGTTCACATGTCTGTTGTTAAGAAATGGAGACAGCTTTGAACTTGAGTTTGCTCTGTTCCATGGATCTGATATGTTGATTCATCAAGCTGGCTGTCTAAATAAGCCTTGTCTTTTCCACATTTGCTTCTGAGATACACAAGTGCCGTGTTCATTACCTTTATTTGAGGGCACAGTTAGGGTCCCGGGTCTTCACTTCCGACCTCCAGGCTCTGATCCCGCCTTTCTCTTTGCCCTCAGCTGTCCCACCCCTGTGACTAGACATGTTTTTCCCTTTTGTCACAGACATGGATGACATCCTTCCTCCCTTTTTCCATTTTCACGTTTGATATCCGCATGCACCCGTGTGCAGGCCTCGGCTCATCGCTCTGCCCCTTCTCTGAACCTCTGCTGCATCTCAGCGCCCCTCATTTGGTCCTTAATCTCCCACAGGTTTGCATTTGATTGGCCTTTTAAGCATAGCTTCTCATCAATGTACAGAACTATTCCAATTCTAGAAGGAAAAAATTTACCTTGCTCACCCCAAGGTACCTGCAGCGCCCATGTTAAATGGCTTGCTTGTGGTAACTTCAACATGACCGATGTTTTTAAGGTTCTGAGGCCTTTAAAGGCAACTGACCTCCGTTCAACCTTCGGTTTTGAGACATATCACCTCTTTGGAAGAGTAAGTGGTTTTCTGATTATGTCCTGTAAATCTCTTGAGACTTGGTAACCATCACAACGCATGGTGACCAGCTGATGGTTCTGCCACCGTGAGGAAGGTCCTGGAAGCAGGTTCAGCACTTGTAGCTGAGGGTCCCGGGGCAGGCTGGTGCCCACCCCACCATGCTTCCTCCCAGACAGCTTTGCACTGAAGGCAGAGGCATTCCAGGTCTCACAGAGCTCTCTAGCCCGGCAGAATCCCAACATCAGGAATCACTGGTATATGGCAGCGTGTTGTGGTGTCACTCAGGGTAGAAAATATTGTCACTGGGAGTGGTTTTTCCTTCCATGGAAAATTGAATAGCATTTATTATTATTAGACATTTCATGATGGCATTTTCTGCATGCACACAATGGGTTTTACCACATTCACCCCATCACTCTCTTGCGTTCCCTTCCGCCACCGCTCTCTTTGCCCAACCAAACCCCCTTCGACTTTCTTTTCTTTTTGCTTCTTTGCCTTTTTCTACTAGTTCTTTCTTTCTTTTTTTATTGTCCATAATGAGTTACAATATTTAGTGGGCAAACAATGAGTTGTTATCCCCAATTCCCCTCTATTAGTTCTTCTCTTTCTCTTTCTTTCTCTCCCTCTTTCTCGCATCCTTTCTTCTGGTGAGTTTCATTCGAGTGTCCACAGGATCTGCAGTGAGAGAGTATTTACAGGATTCCTGGCTACACACTGAAACCAAGATTTTTCCTCCCCCAGTGCCATTAAAAGCTTACAGATCCTCAGGAGGGCAGAGCGTTCCGCCTCCCCCACAGCAGCTGACAGGTCAACCTTGTGTCCACGTCGCACCAGCCACCACAGCTGCCGTTGCACAAGGACACAAAGGCCACGTTGCTGCGAAGACAGGGCACTTCCTCCCTCCAGTCCGCCCCCAGGTCTTGCATTTTTCTGCCACATCTTCTACCATGTTCTCTGCGTCTTGACGGGGGTGATGCAGATGTCTTATTTTTGGCTGAGCACTTAACAGTCCCTTGTCCTCAGCACAGCGCTCATGGAGTTGGAAGAAAGGCTGAGGCTGCTGAAGCACGCCCGCCTCAGGCAGAAAGTGCAAGAGGCCGGTATCCAGTCTGTGCGCCTTTGCTCCCACTCCAGATCCTGCTCCCTGGGCTGGACACACACACGCACACGCATGCACACACACACGCACATGCACACACATGCATACACACATACATGCACACACACACACGCACATGCACACACATGCATACACACATACATGCACACACACGCACACACATGCACACACACGCGCACATGCACACACACGCACACATGCACGCACACACACAGACACACATGCACACACGCACATGCACACACACGCACACATGCACGCACACGCACACACCCGCACACACACAGACACACATGCACACATGCATGCACATACACATACACACACATGCACACATACGCATACATGCATGCACACACATGCACACACGCATACACACACGCACACACACACACACGTGTTCCCCAGTCCATAGTGCCTCTCTCTCACTATGCAGCCCAGGCAGGCCTTGAAGTTCCAGTCCCCTCCCTGGCCTCTCCTGTGCTGGGCTTATAGGTGAGCTCCCCACGCTGGTGTGGAGACTTGGTTCTGTATTTCTGGCCACCTGTCTCTAGAAGGGCAGGAAATGGTACATTCAAAGTTGGGTCTGGCTTGGATTTCCTGAAGTGTAATTTTCAGGGACCTTGGGAGCCCTGTTCCCCCTAGTGCTGGGTACCTGCCCAGCACTCAGCTCATCTTTTCTTGGCCTTGGGGAGGAGGAGTGACCATAGGCAGGCTCTGAGGCTGCCCCTTCCCTGGCTGCCCGGCGCCATCTGCGTGGGAGAGAGCCACGCCACTCTGTATCTGGTGTCACAGCTGCAGTTCTGACCCTGACTCCTTGTGTGTGCTCTTTCCAGAAGTCGCAGTGGCAGAGTTTATAAACCTAATTTTGCCCCCGAAATGATTTATCTCTCTGAAACATATTCATCAATATCATTAGTGCTGGTCCACCTCAAAATTAATAGGCTGGTTTAATGTCCTAAAGGTTTGGTGGCCACAATTTTTAATCATGAAAATGGCATAATGTGGTCTCACAAGATGATAGGACATTTGAAACTGGGAGAGACCTAGAAAACCCAGGGCACACGGCTGTCATACAGAATGGCTCTGTGCCCCAGATAGCAGGCACCGCCTTCCCTACAACCTGCGTTCTCAGGACAGCTTCACTGGGTGTCGGAGATGGCCCGTCTCTCCCTGTTTGGGGTCACCCAGTTGTAAATCCCCACTTCCTCTCGGAGGGATGAGTCCAGTGTTTGGCTGATTTATAGTCCAGGATGGCCGACAAGCTTTGTGCCCAGCACCGCCCACCTCTAGAGGCCAATGTGGCTGCACTTGAGACATTCTTAGAACCCGCTGAGCCACGCTGAAGCGCAGAGGGTGGAAGGCTGGAGTCTCTCCGTCTGCTTTTGTGCATGAGTTAACATGCCAGGAGCTGGGCCGGAAGCTCATGGGGAGATACATGCAGTAAAGGACTCTGCACAGGCACCCGAGGGAAGGCCCGGGAAGGAGAGCTGGGTTGGGGGGAGATGCTGGCTTTTTTGGTGTCTCCAGATTCAGCCTAGGAAACATTAGTGCCCACGTGACTGTATCAGAGATGGGGCTTTTCAGGGGGCACTAATGGTTGGGAGAGCCATAAAGTGGGCCCTGATCTGACAGAGCTGGTGTTCTCATAAAAGAGGAAATGACTTGGGGACCCTGGTCTTTCCATCAACACAGCGAGAAGGCAGCTCTCTGCTCTGCAAGCCAGGAAGAGAGAACAACAGAACTTTGACCTTGAATTTGGTGTCCTTCCAAACTGTGAGAAGGTCATTTCTGTTGTGTAAGCCACCCAGGTGATGGGCACTGCAGACTGAAGAAGGACCCTCGGCTGGGACAATGCTGTGTCCCGAGGAGCTGCTTACTGGGCTGGCAGGACAGAGACCCCAGGGGCAGCAGGGGCTCCCCAGGGCCCTGCAGACTGGATCCACGTGCATCTTGCTCTTCCTCTCCCTGCAGCCTTGGGGGAGTTACTTGACTCTCCTTGCTTTACCTTGTCTTAAAAATGGGTCTAATACTCTAAGATGGAAAGACAGTGCGTGTGAGGCAGGAGGCAGCACGTGGAAAGTTCCCAGCAAGTGCTTCCTGTGACTGGTTACTTTAATTACGGCTAAAGGAGGTGAGAGAAGAGACTTGAATGAAATTATTTTGAGGTCTTTATGTGTTTGGCTGGAGCTCCACCCCACCAAAAAACGTATATAAATTTTTACCGAATCTAAGATATCGAGTCAGCTGGTACACTCATCTTTAAATTTGAACTGGGGATTTAGCTTAGTGGATGAGCGCTTGCCTAGCAAGCACAAGGCTCCGGGTTCGGTCCTCAGCACCACAAAAAAAAAAAAAAAATTAAGGCAACCTGGGAGCATCAGTATGACCCATAATGACAGTTTTATGCTGCACCACCCAGAAATGGCCAGCTTCTCTCTGAAACCCAAGTCTTCCTCTTCCTCAGCCAGCAGGCTATGGATCACTAACTAGAAGGTGATGGAGGCAACGTGTGCCCTTTCTGGAAACCTCCCAAGGGCCTGTCTTGTGCACCCCAAAACCCATGTCTTAAAAATGACAGAGCCTGCCTGAGCCCAGGCCCTTGGGTTGTCATTAACAAGAGATGTGGTTTTGTGCTTGTCCTTGTACGGGTTTGAAGGGTTATTTGCTGCAGCAGTCAGTCTAATGCACTTGAGAGACGCTAAGCCTCTCAAGTACAAACCACCCCTTTCTGCGCTGCCCAAGAGTGAAATTTACTCACACCACAGCCTTCATGGGATTTGACCAGGACGCACTTTCATGTGTGCCTTCTGCTACCTCGTGTCTTCCAACCGCGCCTTTGCCTCCCATGGATGCAAACCTGGGTTCCATGTGCCCAGTGAAATACCCAATCCTGTGCATGCGAAGACGCAAGCTCCACAAGCAGGGCTCAGCTGCGAGGGTCATGTGAGGGGGAGATGGAGCAGGGGGAGCCTTTTATCTCTGGTCCATCTAGGCTAAAGTGAGTTGTGATCCAGGGGAGGAGGCAAGAGCCTAGGACCGGGAAGGGGAACAGGATGTTCTCGCTTCGCAGGCACTGAGAGATGTTGCACAGGCGCTTTTCCTTCCGGAGTTGTTTTGAGACTTGCCATCAATCACAGTTCTCAAATTTATCTTCCGTACTCTGAGTGTCCATGACTGTATCCTCATCCTTATTCTGCGTGTCCATGGTTGTGTTCCACTTTCTTAAAAAAGCCTCTGGATTTTCGACACAAGGACCTCTAAGCTCGCAACATTAAAGCAGCCTTATTACTCACCCACCACGACTCAGGGAACTGAGCAGAAGAGGGGGCGGAAAGATTGTGAGAGCCATGGTGGGGGAGACGGTCCAGAGGCATGGCACCCATCAGTAACAACTCACTTGGGCCAGGAAGACCGGGATGAGTACTAAGATATACAGGATCCCTTGCCACAAGGACTAATCCAGACAGCCCACGGAGGAGGATATACAACTGATCAGGGATGGGGAGGAGGGGAATTGAGGAATTCGGGATAACAACTCATTGTTTGCCCACTAAATAATGTAACTCATTATGGACAATAAATATATATTTTAAAAAAATTCTTTAGATTCTCTTTGTGAAGGTCTCAGAACCTCAGCCAGCAAACTATCTGAGCAAACTTTTGAAGGTAATCCCATCCTGACCCGCTCTCTTGCTGGCATCCTCTGATCTGCCAAGCTCTGAGCAAGAACAATACACCAACAAGTCTGTATCTTTCCATCAGAGCAACTAGCCGCTCCACTCTGCTCTCTGGGTTTCCAGAATGAAAGCAAGCTTCCGTCCTCGGTGGAGCCCATGGCCCCACTCCGCTGCAGGGGTGCCTCTCTAGCCCTGTGAGTATTCCTGTTTCATGGCTCCATGTTTGGGGCCATCCAGGTGGAAATGCTCTAGACATTGCTATCACCTCAGATCCTTAGCACGCATCTTCTGCCTCTCTGGTATTTTGGTCCCTCTGTATCCTTAGGGAGGGCAGAGGAGGGCTGTCAAGGTCATGACTGGTTCTTAACATTTTCTCTGAAAGTTTGCATCTTGCCTCCCTGGCTCTGTCCTGGGCAGAAGACGGATAGGGAGGGCTTTTGCTGATGAGGAGAAATCCAAGTTGGATTTAGGTAAAGGTGGGATAATGATGAGTTTAACTCAAGACATTGGATTTGAGGCCTCTTTGGGACTCAAACAGAGGAGCTGAGCAGAAGCTGAAGGCGTGGGTCTGACATTCAGAATGGGGCGTGGATTGGAGTGTGGGAGTTGATGGCATAAAGTTGTCACTGAAAGGTTCCATCGTGGAGCAGCCAGGGACATGTGGTATTTTCCAAGCCAACAAATCAAGAAACACAAGGCTTCCTCTATTGAATTCTGAATAGAATCAGTCAGGGAGGAACTAACACGTGCAGTGAGAAAGCCATTAGTGCTCTGAGTAAGGACATTTCAGGGAATGTTAGTATCGGAAGCCAGAGGAGAAAGAGCTTGGAGCAAAACTATGTATGTAGCAAGCAGCTGTTCCAGGATTAAATCCTAAAATGACAGAGTATCCCAGGCAGATGTGAGACCGATAAGGAAGGATGTGCGTGGGGCAGAGTCAGGCAAACAGAACAAAGCCAGGAGAGAAGATCCCATCGAGGGAGCAGAGAGATGACGTGCTCAAAGCTTGGCTTTACACATGAGTAAACTAAGGCCCAGAGTGGCTTCATCAGGGTTCCACAGCAAAGGAGACATGCAGCCAGGGCTGGAGCTCAGCCATGTCCTCACACAGTCTGCATATTTCTGCAAAGATGCAAGAAAAGGATCGTGGAGAGTTGCCAGACAGCACCTGGCGACACCACCTCGAAGACACTCTTTGGAATTGTTGTCAATGACCTGTAGCTCACAACAGGTGATCAGCAGCCAGAAATGACCCAGCTTCGGTCTCATAACTTATCAGTATCCAAACATCCACGTCCGAGGCTGCCTGTCTCTTCCCGTTGCTCAGCACGGGCCACACAGCTTTCCCTGAGTCGTGCAGTGTCAGGAGGACTTCATAAATGACATTTGATTACGCGCCACACGGCAGCCAGGGGCGGTACACGGAGAGACCGCAATAAAGATGGCAAACAGCAGCGATCTTCATCAAACATGGGCGCCCTGGGGGATGGAATCGAAGCCTTAATGCAGGGCTCCTCCACCACGAAGGCAAATGACAGCAAAATGCGAACAAATTGCAAAACCAATAATAATAAATTCCTGCTTGAGCTTCCTGAAGGCGTCCACTCTTCCCCATCAGCCCCGGGGAGCAGAGCCTGCTCGCCAGGAGGTCCCTATTGCTTGGGCTTCTCAGCAGGAACCCACGGTGGCTGAAATGGCTTTGTGCCCAGTTGAGGGCCAACCCTCTAATCCTGCCTTTCTGCCTGAGGGAGTCACAGGGAAATTTCACCTTCTTCCTAAGCCAGGAGCTTTGTTGAGATGGGTGAATCTTGATTTTTTTTTTTTTTGATTTCTCAATTATGATCTAGTCTTGAGCACAACTCGGACTTTCAATGCTGGAAGGAACCAAAGGGCTCCAAACTGGCCCTCCTCCCTGCTCCCACCAGGACAGTTGTCCTGAGTCACGACTCATGATGGCCAAGCTGTGAAAGCTGGGGCTCGCTCAGTGACTGCTTCAGGGCAGAAGCAGGGAAGGGGAACTTAGTATTAAACAAGGAACTAAATATAGAGGCTTTTTTCTTCCATTTTAAGGAAATCGCAGCACTTACCTCAGGGGAAAATCTATTTTATTTAAGAATGCACTTTAATGGAGTTTTTCTTATTTTTAGTCATAAAAGAGACGGCCTTGGGTCTCATCTAAAATGAGGACATCCAGTTGTCAGTTAAAATGCACCAAGCAGAGGCGTATTCCCCCAGGACCAGAGAGGTAGATGCCTTCCAGCTGGGTCTGTGGCTCTGGTTGGGGGGGGGGGGTTCTTTGCTTATGGCTAGACTGAGGGAAGAGAGCAGCGCTGCCTCATGGGGGCCACAGCCTTCTCTTGGGGGGACTATCCGCCCCTCCTCACAGTCGTCTCTTTGACCTTCTGTGGGAAGGCTGGTTTCCCAGAACACAATCACCTTAGGGGTTAGGGAAGAAGAGGTCCAGCACACAGCCCTCTGTGCCAGAGGAAATGGCTCCAAGCAAGTCCACGGAGCCTGTGCAGGATGACCTGGGCTGCATCAGTGAAGCCAGGACAGATAGAGAGACTTGGCCCAAGATCTGGAGGGGGTGGCAAGCAGGGGTGGAGGAGAGGAGATGCTAGTTTCTCACTGGAGCGACTAGAGTGGGCGGAGAGTGAGAATGAGAGAGAGAATGAGAGACCCTGGCTTCGGCTGGCTTTATTTAACTTCCCTGTCCTCCAATTAAAAGAGCTTCCAGGGTATTTGTCAAGGTCCTTGTCCTGACTATATGCGATCATACTTTATTTTTTAAAATATTTTATTTATTAATTTTCAAGCAGAGAGAGAGAGAGAGAGAGAGAGAGAGAGAGAGAGAGAGAGAACCAGGGCCACCACCTTGTAGGTCTGGCCCATGTGGGTCCTGGGGAAATGAACCAGAGGCCTTAGGCACTGGAGGCAAGTGCCTTTACCCCTGAGCCATCTCTCCAGCCTGCGATCATACTTTAAAGGGCCACGGGAAGAATGTTCCACCGAGCACACTGCAGTCCTGCTGCCTGGGACCATCACATTCCCCCACATGAGTCTTGGGGTGGGGAAGCATAACCCTGTGTCCATCGTATCTGCCTTATGGTACCCATACTTACCGTGCAGATTCCCACTCTGGATCTGCCAGGTGGGCTTTCCCGCTTTTCCCTGCCTCCCTCCACGGGAAAGCACGCGGCCATTGCCAAATGTGCTCCCCTCCCTTACGCTGTCTGTCTGACCACAGCTTTACTTCAGCCTGGCCTCCCTCTCGAAGCTGCCTTCTCCTCGTCCACAGCTAAGCCTCCGTTTCCCTAGCCTTCCACATGGTCCCCAGCTTCACTCCAGCCTCAGTTTCCCTAGTCTTGCGTGGGGTCCATACTTCACTCTAATCCTTCCCTGGGAGCTCAGTTTCCTCTAGCTTCTTCCCACGTGTTCACAGCTTTACTTCAGCTTTTCTCAAATTTCACTTTCTCTTGAGTATGTTTCCCACATCAAAGCGTGTTCTGACCTTCCTTCCCAGATCCAAATTCCCCTTAAACAAACTCCACAATTTGTGATTTCTCCCCGAATAAACTCAATAATTCATAATTTGTCCTTCTTGAGTCGTCTTTAGTCATTATTCATTAGAGATGAGGACAGAACCCAAAACTTGTGGTTTGTAAATCTGAGGGCCTCACTGAACCCCCAAATTCCTGTATCAACACCCCCTCCTGTCACCAGTGGCAAGATCTTTCCAGAGAGCAGTGAGGCAGCGGTGTTCACAAAACCCATTCTCGTCCATCATTCTTCCTGTTTGGAAATTTAGGTGGACAGAGTGAAATCTCCGCTCTTGCATTTTTAAAATATCCCCTTATTGAAAAATGGCGACCACGTGCAGTCATCCAGCGGAAGGCGTAAGGGACGGCTGGGAAGGAAGAGGGAGACTGGGGAGTCAGAAAGAGGCCAAGCCCCTCACGGCAAGGTCTCCTGAGTTTGTAGGAAAACATCAATATGTATTTTAAGCTGTGTACATCTCATTTCACTGTTCAAAGGAAAATAGCAGGCCCTGGCCACAAGGGGCCCCGACGCGGAGAGGAGGCCTTGAGGTACACACATACTCAATGCTGTGACCTTCTCCAGTGCAAACCTCCCAGGGATGAATAGTTTATGGCTTCTGCTGGTGCCGGGTAGCTTCATGAATGAATGAATGAATTAGGCTTGGCCGTAGTAAATACCAGCTGCAGAGAGTGTGCAAGGCCAGCAGAGTCGCAGGGAGGGCCAGGGGCTTCAGAATCACCTTCTAAGAAATGCAGCTTTTGCTCACCTATAAGCTAGACAATAGATCCTAAAAAAGTAAAGGACTCCGACTGTCCGATGCCGCTTCCTGTCTCCTTTCGTAGTCCTGTAACACTGGCTGGCTCGGGGTGACAGAGATCCTAGGTATTCCCAGGCTTCCCATGCACAAAGCGGTGGTCAAATGACTCATTTACAGGCAGTGAAATGTCGGTGGGGACGATCAGATGTAACTTCCAGGATGAGTCCTGGGAAGGGCAGAGACTCACCTGGATTTGTATATTTCCACCGGATTACTCTCCCTTTCGCACCTTCTAGAATTAAAGCGAGGTGGCTCAGAGGCTGTTCTGTGGCCATAAGGGTGAGAGGTGATCCCCTGGCAGCAGGGTTGGAGCCCAACGTGTCCATCTCTGTGCCTAGACTTCTGGACTGCTTTCTGCCCAGGGAATGTTAACCCTTTCTCTCTGTGAATTTGTTTGTGGAGGCCAAAAGCAATTCGGAGAGGGTGATTTCCCATTTCATGCTGTGTGCAGAGAGAACTCAAAGCAAACAAAAAAGAAAAGAAACACCTTGTGTGCTACCGTCACAGCCTCACCTGGGGACGCGGAGGTGGACATGGTCAGGGTTTGGGATGCTCAGTGATCTGAGCGACGGCCACACGGAGAACAGCCGCCTCTCCTGGGCCTTGACTTCGGGTCCAGTCCTGGGACTAGCAAAGCGAGAGGACTCTCCATTTCCCCTTCGCCTTTGGTGTGATGTGCTCTGCAGAACACAGGGGAGCAGCCAAGCTTGGCCTCAAGCTGGACCTTTGCTCATCCTCTGAGGAGAAAAAGCCAGCAAGAGAGCCACACTATTCTGGTGTTGTTTGGAGTTGAGAAGATGGTAGAATTGTCCAGACAAATGGCCAAGCCAAAAATATGAGTAGGAAAAGCTCCAGGATAGCTGTGTTGAGCAAACACATCCGAAGCTCCACTCCAGGAAGCGGTCTTACTGTGCCTGTGCCAATGTGTGCTTTCCTGTCGGGTATTCACCTACTCTGGGAGGACTTCCTCCTGTCTGACCTTGACCCTGGAGAACGTGGCACGTGTCTGATTTTTTTTCTTTTTATTGTCCATAATGAGTTACATTATTTAGTGGGCAAACAATGAGTTGTTATCCCCAATTCCCTGCTGCCCTCCCCTCCCCACTCCGCTGGATAACCTCCTCCATGGGTCGTCTGGATCAGTCCTTGTGACAGGGGACCATGGAGAGCCTAGAATTCAGCCAGGTTCTCCTGGCTATGCCTGTGGATAATCTCCCCCACCACGGCTCTCACCATCTTTCCGCCCCCTCTTCCGCTCAGTTCCCTGAGTCGTGGTGGATGAGTATTCAGGTTGCTTTAAGGTTGTGAGCTTAGGGGTCTTTGTGTTGAAAATCGTTGGTTTCTGTCTCACTGGCTTATCCTGTGTTGATTGAATGGCTGTGGCTGTGGGCCCCTTGTTCATCCCGTCATTCTCTGCTGGGTTCCATTTGGATCCTCCACGATATGACTGTGGTGGCTCCTCTCTTGCCAGAATCTCAGCTATCAGCCTACGGTCTGTTGGTAGGGTTAGATGGGCCCCAGCTCTCTCGCTGCATCCTGAAAAACACAAACACAATTGCCTCTGGCGAGAGCGCTGGTCCTTGATGAGGCTTCCAGTGGTGAGAATCCTGTGTTGGGAGGTATCTGGAGCTCAGAGCGTGACTGCAGCTTCTGTCCACGACCTGGATCCCTGCTGAAAACCCTGACCCTTGTTTCCCGAGGGACGTGGCGTGTGTGCTAGTCAGCCATCTTGAACCGGAAGCCACGTGTCTGATTTTTTAAGTGGAGCGCAGCGTGAGCGAGCTGGAAGGAAGCACTCCAGATGTCTGGAAGGACACTTTCTAAAACAAACAAAAGCTCCCCGCCTCCCTTCATGTCTTCTCTCCATCAGATCACATATCTGCTTAGGCAGTTTTCACTCTCCCTGCTCAAATCACCTCCGTGGCCTTGTTATGGACGATTAATTATGCTTTTAGTAACAGGCACCGGGCTCCCAGGGAGCAGCAGAGAACACGGGCAGCTGAGCAGTCAAGGGAGTCGTGGGTGGGCAGGAAGCTGAAGCCACCACGGAAAGCTTTCTAGGCCTTTCCGAACTGTCTGCACACTGACACCCTCCTTCTCTCAGTGAGCCTGAGTGATGAGGAGAGAGAAATCCACTAACAAATGTCCTCCAACCGTGCAAGGCAGCAAGGTGACTCTTTTCATTAGAGCTTGAACAGGTGACCTTTTAATATTCTGTTCTCAGCTGAGTTATTATAACTCACTTTATAGCAGACAGCAGAGGAGTAGCTCCCCCAGCGACTTCCTTAATGTTGACCCCACACATCTAATTTGTAATGTTATGGAGACCCTGGAGAAAGGGCAGCCACCATCTGAATGTCCCCCATGCTCTAAGACCTCTTGCAATAAGACTCTCTCTCTCTCTCTCTCTCTCTCTCTCTCTCACACACACACACACACACACACACACACACACACTCTGTCTCACTGTCTCTCACACACACAGGAATTAAAATTGATTTTAATGTTTTGGCAGCCACCGGAGACCTTGGTCCCTCCAGCAGCATCTCCCAGAGCCCACATTACTTATCCGCGCTGGCCAGCATCGGCGTATACCAGATAAATAATTTACATGGGGACCTAATAAAATAATGAAATAAGAAAGCATTTTAAGGGATGGTAATAAGGTAGCAGGACGAGGGCCTCCTGGGGACACAGGACAAAGGCGTGAATTTCTTCTCTGACTCCTGTCCCCTGTCTCCTTATCCTCAGGAGGCCCTCCCCAACTGAACTTTGGCCCTTGCCTAAATCCTTCCTCTACTCTAATGACCAGCCCAACTCTGGGGCTATCTATCTATCTATCTATCTATCTATCTATCTATCTATCTATCTATCTATCTATCTATCTATCCATCTATCATCTATCTACCTATTTTGGGTGTGTGTACATATTCATGAGTGTGAGTGTTGCGGTCAGTTTTCTAGTTGCTGCGCAGAAAGAACCCAAGCAAAAGCGGCTTATGGAGGAATGGGTTTGTTTGGCTTACGGACTCGAGGGGAGACTCCATCCTGGCAGGGAAAACGATGGCATGAGCAGAGGGGTGGACATCACCTCTGCCACAGCACTGGAAACAATGGCAGGAAGTTGTGCCAAATACTGGCAAGGGGGAGCTGGCTTATAACCCCCAAAAGCCCTCCCTCAACAACACAGCTCCTGTGAGGTTCTAATTCCCGAATTGCCATCAGCTGAGGATCAATCTATCAGAACACATTCATTTGTTTGTGGGGGACACTTGGAGCAAACCATGACAGTGAGTGTGGGCACAAGCATGTCACAGTGTCCATGCTGAGGTCAGATGACAGCTTTGGGTGTCATTTCTTACCTTCTATCTTGTTTGAGGCCTAGTATCTCATTGTTTTCCAGTATTGTGTCTGCCAGCTGAGCAGCCTGTGAACTTCTGGGAGCTTCTCCTGTCTCCACCTCTCTTCTTGCTCTAGGTAGGCTGAGATTACAGACATCCACTCTGCTGTCCAGTTTCTACCTGGGTACCAAACTCAAGGGCTCAGACTTGTCTGGCAAGCGCGCAGGCACTTGGAGCTCTGTTTCCCTGTTTGTGATGATGCTTCCTAGCACTTCGACATTTTCTGCTCTCTCCCTCCTCTCCTCCTGTTCCTTCCCTTTCTCCGCCTCCTTCCTTCCCATTGCCTCTTCTCACCCTTCCCTTCTCTTCCCTCTCACTGCATAGCATACACCTGCTGGGCTCTCCTTATCCATGAAGCTCAGTCTTGTTTGAATTCACAGCCCTTTTACTTCAGCTTCCTGAGTGCTGGGCTTAAAAGCATGTGCCACCATGCCTGGTTAGGATTATAAACTCACTTGAGGCAGAGGCATGCTGAGCAGGTTCTATACAATACAACGCTTCGACCCCCCCACCCCGCCCAGTTGTGTATTTGTTGACTTGCCTCTGGGCCAAGACCCCTCATTTCTCCCACTGGATGAGTGGAACAGGTCACTGAAAGTTTGGGTGTTGCAGTTACCTTCTTGCTGCTGGAAAAAACACCCAAACCAGAAGTTATGAGAGGAAAGGGTTTCTTTCAGGCTTACAGATTCCCCAGAACATTTTCATCATGACTGAAGAAGCAGACTCACTTCTGTAGATCCAGATCAGAGAGCGGGGGATGAGGGAGGTAGAGACCACATCCCGTAAGCAAGAAGAGCCAGAGCTCGAACACATTAGGGTTGGACTCAGGATCTGCCCCCAGTGACGCATCTCTTGTAGTGGGCTGCTGGACACTTAAGTCTATGGGGGACATAGATTCAAACCACCACACTGGCTGTACTGTATTTCCATGGTAAGTTTGAAGGCAAAGACTATTTTGCTTTTGAGGATGAAAACAATCTATGCCCAAGAAATAAAGATATCATATCTTTGTGTTTCTGCCTGCCTGTGGGTTAATGGAATGCCATCAACAAGGAAGAGTCCTGGAGGGAGAAGGGGTTGTTGGGTACAGGGGGAGCCCTGAGTCGCACATTGGAGGGCTGCCTCTTTTGTCTGCCTTGGCTGGGTCTCTGAATTCTTGCCTCTTATCTGAGGGTCTCCTTTGCCAAGCAGGGATCTTTCATGAAATACTCAATTCTTAGAAGCAGTTATAAACATTACTATGTGCAGCCCTGAGCTGGCCTCCCTCCTGTGTGTTCCTATGGAAATCCCAAGGCCTTTGGTGAAGCAGGTTGTCTGATGGCCCAGGTCTTCCAACACCTAGATGTAGGTGACAATAGTCTCTCCAGTGCCTGGCAGCCAGCTGTCCCTAATACTCCTGGGTTAGTGGGTACCTCTAACCTCCTCCTGTAAGCTGTCATGCCCTGATCACCCAACCAAACTGTCTTCTGCAGTCTGAAGTTCTGTCAGACACCACTTTAACCAATGAAAGTCGGAAAAACTAATTGCCCCTCCTTGTTTGAGAAATTCCAGTATTTAAGTTCACTCAGATGTAATCACACACTCTAAGTCCAGAGCTCTGTGAACCAAACTGAGCTTTCTAGTAGAGTCTAGACTTTTATTTAAAGCAGCCATCAGGAAGCAGTTATTTCCCTCTGTCTGACATTTCATAGTGGTTTTATCAAACATTTAATTAATTAACCCTAATTAATTGGAATTTCAAATCGCTTTCCAAATCCACAATAGCTTAAAGCTTCACCGTTAGGAAGAGTCTGTGGAAAGTTCTGCATTACCATTAAGAATCTAATATTCTTTTTTTTTAAAAAAATATTTCATCTATTCATTTTCAAGCAGAGAGAGAGAGAGAGAGAGAGAGAGAGAGAGAGAGAGAGAGAGAGAGAGAGAGGGAGAGAGAGAGAGCTCCAGGGCCACCACCTTGTGGGTCTGGTCCACGTGGGTCCTGGGGAACTGAACCTGGGGCCTTAGGCACTAGAGGCAAGTGCCTTAACCGCTAAGCCATCTCTCCAGCCCAAGAATCTAATATTCTTACAGCCTTTCTTGTGAAGAGTTTAGAATTGTTCAGAGGAAAAAATCAGGAAGCCTTGTCCATCAAGTGGCACAAAGCTATTTGGATCGTGTTTCTTTGTCAAGCCGGCTTGAAGCTAAGTTATTCTTTTGTAAGATTTCCTTTCTGCTTCAAGCTTCTTTTTTCTTGATCCCCTCACCCTCCAATTCTTGCAAAAAAAATTATATTTTCTGAAAGAGCAGAGGCCAGAACTATTGGAGGACTTCACTTCCTGTTTGCTGCACAAACATTCATAAATGTCACTAGCCGAGTTGGGCACCAACAGAGACCAGATGACCTCATGAATTTATTTTCCAAAGAGCTTTAAATGTCCGTCTTGTATATTATCCGTTCCTTAAGGAGCCTAAAAGCTATTGATCCTTTCGATTGCTGCAAAAGGCAATTTAAATGGGCTGAAGGCTCTCAGTGGGGATGGACAGAGCAGAGCCTGTTCTGATGGCTTCAAATGACCCTTTTTAAGCATGAGGAGCCAGGCTGCTGTCAGGGTGCGCCTTAGTAGGGAACATGCTATCGCCCAGTCTGTTAGGAACCAAATAAGAGGAAATTAGCGCCTCTTTGCTTAAAATGTTATCATTTTATGTGCTTGTTAAGATCTATCTGCTGATACCGTTTGAATTCACTGACTGTCACTGCAGGGCTATTTCCTGATTTCTAAAGGGTCAGTTATCAGACCCGTCGGCATTGTCCCCACTGCCCCGGACTGTGTGATGAGAACAGCGTTTGCTGCAGACGCGCACACATCACAGAGTGGCAGGAGGGAGAGACCGCGGACAGGCCTCTTAGGCGATGCGTTATTTATTTATTTATTTATTTATTTATTTTATTTTTAATATATATTTATTGTCCATAATGAGTTACATTATTTAGTGGGCAAACCATGCGTTGTTATCCCTCCCGACTTCCCCAATTCCCCCCCTCCCCATCCCTGATCAGTTGGATATCCTCCTCTGTGGGCTGTCTGTATTAGTCCTTGTGGCAAGGGATCCTGTATATCTTAGTACTCATCCCGGTCTTCCTGGCCCAAGTGTGTTGTTACTGATGGGTGCTATGCCTCCGGACAGTCTCCCCCACCACGGCTCTCACAATTTATTTTTAAGGCATTCTGTTCTTTTTTCCTTGGACATGGTTCTGTGTTACACGAAGACACTTTGGCACAGGTACATGATGGACTTTGATCAGATCCTCCCCATATCCCACTCCCCCCCCCAATAGCCCGCTTTATTCCCCTCGACAGTTCTGGTGACACATTCTCAGCGCTGCACAAGGTGCTTCAGGGCATGCTGGGTCATGGTTTCACCTGCTCGCTCTCAGCAGTGGCGGTAAGGAGGTGATAAGTAAGTGTCCTCTGACGTTAGAAGGGCTTTTTCGAAGCCCACAGCCTTCAGCCCATAGGACGCTTGTGAGCTCCTGGAACTTGAAACTGCTTCTTTTTTTTTTTAACTATTTCTTTTTTTTTCTTTATTGTCCATAATGAGTTACATTGTTTAGTGGGCCAACCATGAGTTGTTATCCCCAATTCCCCGTTGCCCCCCTTCCCCATCCCCAGTCAGCTGGATATCCTCCTCCGTCTGGATCGGTCTTTGTGGCAGGGGACCATGGAGAGCCTAGTACTCAGCAGGGTTCTCCTGACCCAAGTGTGTTGTTACTGAGGGGTGCTGCTTCTTTCAAACCATTGGTTCTGCTCTGTTGTGTGTGGGACAACCACCAAGGCCTTTGGTCAGCTCTCAACCCAAGGGGCAGAAGTCCCTTAGAGAACTCTTCCCTAGTTCACACAGAGCGACACACGCTGAGACCCGGATTTAACATGGAGGGCAGTGGTCAGCGCAGAACGGAATTTAAGCTGACCCACTGTGGAACGTAGCTGAGGCATCAGCCTCCTTCTGTGTGGAGAGGGTCTATGTCTTCCCAAGTTTCCAAATGTTGGAACTTGCTCCTCCCCTCCCTTGCGTGGCAATGTTAACAGGCCTGGGGTCTTTAAGAGGTAGGGCCTAGCGGAGACCCTCAAGGTTATCAGGCGGATTGCCTTCAAGAGCAATTGCCTTGGGCTGCGACTTTTTGCTTGGTCAGGGCGCTCACCCTGAAGTCCCCAGCTGACACTGGCATCACACGTGTGACCTTCTAGAGCTGGGAGCCAAATGAGCTTCTCTAGTTCATAAATGACACAGCCTCAGGAACGATTTTATAAAAGCAGGAAAATGAACTAATCTAGTGGTCACAGTTTCAAGTCTGTAAAATGGGCAGAATCACGAAATTGCAAAGATGAAACACATTTAGTGAAAGCATGTTGGAAGCGCTAAACAGAACAATTCTTTTACAAGATAGGTTGGACACCGCGCGTATTTTATCTCTGGGAGGTTTCCATTGGTTCTTTGTGGATTTCACTCACAAAGTTGTCGGCACAGCCTCGTGCTCTGGTTTCCTCCTAGGCCCTCTCACGTCTGTTCCTTCTCTCCCGGCGGCAGTCTGAGCGAAGGTTCTGGAAGCAGATGTGTCACTGGTTTCTGAAAGCATCAACTGAAGCAGGTCTAGAACCCCATGTTCTAGAAGCATATGTTCTACACATGCTCCTGGTGGGCACATATCATGTGTGACGTGTGCACGTGTCATGTGTGACGTGTGCACGTGTCATGTGTGACGTGTGCACTCTGCAGGTGCAGGTGCCTTCTAACCATGCTGTGGAGGCCAGGAGAGAGCCTGGCATGTCCTTTTCTGCCTCTCCTCTCTTGTTTCCTTGAGACACAGTCTCTCACTGAACCTGGAGTTGCAATCATTTTTGGCCAAAATGACTGACTTAATGAGCCCCTTGTCTCTGTCTCTCTGCCTCCCTCCACCTCAGGACTGGGATTATACAGGCATCCAAGGCCTCATTCACCTGTTTACATGGGCTGAGAATTGAACTCAGGCCCTCAGACCCTCCCACTTACATGGCAAGGGCTTTTACCCACTGAACCATCCCCAGGCTCATTTTTTTAATAAAATATTTTATTTATTCATTTTCAATCAGAGAAATACAGAGAGAGAGAGAGAAAGAGAGAGAGAGAGAGAGAGAGAGAGAGAGAACCAAGGCCACCACCTTGTGGGTCTGGCATATGTGGATACTGGGGAATTGAACCCAGGGTCTTAGGCACTGGAGGCAAGTGACTTAACCGCTGAGCCATCTCTCCAGCCTGCCCCAGGCTCATTTTTTAAGGGAAAGATCTTAAGCAATTAGTCAGATGACTTTCCTGGCGTCAACTCTGTCAATGGAAGGTTCTCTCTCGCTGACCTTCATCTGTTGCTCTCTCTATTTGCTTTGCCAGGCTTCAAATAACCAGCACAGAAATCTCACAGGCGATTCTGCTGGACTGGGAAAATCCCACGCAGCTCACAGGAGCGAGGTGCAAGGGAGGACGAGGCTTTCCTTCGGGACCAGGGCTTCTGGTGACCTACAGGCTCACTGACGACACGGACTCTGTTCCTGGTACTCCAAGGATGCAGAAAACCTTAGCCACCATTTTGGGGTCCTGACTGGAGTTGGCAAGAAGAAAGCCAGACGTCCATTATGCCGCAGGTGTTGACCTCAAAAGGCTCTGGATGTCTCCTCAATTCTAACTTCCCATTATTCAATGAATTCCCGGGATCATCTTGAGCACAGCTCTTTCCTAGGTTGCATGGCTCCCACAGGGTGACCAGTGCTGAGTAGCTTTTCTGCAATGACAGTCTGACGACACTCATTCTCTGCCCCCTGGCCAAGGCCTGGTCTTGCTTCCAAAGGCTCCTTATTCCTGGTCTGGAAGCCCCGCTGGCCATCAGCCCGTTGTCCTTCTTCTGTCCCTTCACACACCACTGCTTCTGTCTTCTTGTTTGTTTGCTCGTGGTTTTCTTCTGTCTGCAATGTTCTTTCTCACCTTGCCTGATGACATAACCATGATCATTCTTCAATGTCCAGACCGAATGTCACCTCCCTGTGAGGCCCTGTGACCCAGCTCTCTCCAACTGCCTGCCACTTGCTTATAATATAGCATCTTCTCTCTCTCTCTCTCTCTCTCTCTCTCTCTCTCTCTCTCTCTCTCTCTCTCTCTCTCTCTCTCTCTCTCTCTCTCTCTCCCCGGCAACATTTTCCATCATGGGCAGAACTGCATCTCATCTACCTGGCATTCCAGGAGCCTAGCAGGTTCCCAGTAACCCTTAAAGAAAAGCAACAATGAGAATCAAATATTTCCAAGCACGAATGCCTACCAGCTCCCATTTTAGTATTTCTGACTCTGGAGTTCTCTCTGGCTCCACCTGTATACACTTTGTATTCAGTGAACTCTCGGGGACAGACCATTTTTTGCACTCTGCTATCTTCTGAAGTATTCAAAACACATCTCTGAACATTTTCTTTCCAGATGGTTCTAATCTTTCTGGTTCATTTTCATATACCGCATACTGCTGATAATTTTAGTTGTTTTTTCTGAGCTTTATCATGTTACTTCATTTTAAAAATGAGGACAGGTTAGGCAGCCCGGGCTGAATGCAAAGAAGAGCCGTGGTTTGAATGAGGGTACAACAGTATTCTGTCTCATTGCAGGATCTTCTTGTCCCAAAAGGTTCTCTTTAGGGAGGGGGGCAGTGGCTGCTGTATCTCCTTGTATGTGCAGAGGGTCCCTCAGAGCCCAGTGTCCCTTAAATACACATTGGCTTTCTCCTGACGTTGGTTCATGTGAAAATGAACCTCCAATCTCTGACTTCCTCTTGGCTTCTCCTAACCCTTCTTCGAAGCACAAATAGGAAGCTCCGTTTCCCATATGAGGAAATCCTGATATCTGTAGGCTTGGGGATTTATGAAATTGGTTAAAATGCTAAGTAAAAGTGATCAAGGCTGAAATCTTGGTGATCCCGCTGCTAACATTTCACCATTAAGTTCCCATTTATTTCTCATACCTGGATCTATGCCAGTTCTCTAGCTTTGAAGAAAAGAAAGATCTCTTTAATTCTGAAATGGTTTTTTTGGAAAGAATCTCTTAGTGTCTAATTTATTCAAAGGCTTCTTGAAGATAGAAGGAACTGCAACTTGCAGTCTCACTTTACTGAGTTCTGGTTTGTTCTTTTTAAAAATATTTTATTTATTCATTTCAAGGAGAGAGAGAGGAGAGAGAGAGAGAGAGAGAGAGAGAGAGAGAGAGAGAGAGAGAGAGAGAGAGAGAGAGAGAACAAGCATACCAGGGCCACCACCTTGAGGGTCTGGCTTATGTGGGTCCTGGGAAATTGAACCCGGGGCCTTAGGCATTGGAGGCAAGTGCCTTACCCGCTGAACCATCTCTCCAGCCCTGGTTTGTTCTTTCCAACATACCAGGACCAGGTTGCTGAGCCGCTGGCTAAAGAGCAGGTCTATCACAAACCCATCAGTCACTAGGCAGGTTAGGACAAAGGACAAGAAGAGCAAAAGTCATCGCAGCGAGGCCTGCCATGTTGAGAGACTAGAGACGGGGCTGGGGTGCTTTTCCAGAGGTGATGGGAGCCGGGTGCCTGCAGCAAGGAGGCTGAAAGACATGATCACACATCCTCAGGATGCCGGGTGGGCAGTCTTGACTGTCAACTTGTTGGAATTTAAGATCACTGTGCAAACAGATCTCTGGGGATGTCTGTGAGGAACCTTCCAGGTTTGGATAATAGGAAGAGCCACCCTAAATGTGGGCAGCGCAGGCCCATGGGTGCTGGGCTGAATACAAAGGAGGGAGCGAGCTGATCACCGGCATCCATCACTGCTGCTTCCTGGCTGCGGAGTGATGGTGTCCAGGGGCCTCGTGCTTCTGCCACCATGGCTTCTCCAACTCAGACAGCTCGCCCTGGAACTGGAAGCCGGATGAATCCTTCCTCCCTTAAGTACTTTGTCAGGTATTTTGTCACACAGGAAGTAGGGACAGGTGGCAGAAAGGTTTCTTCAACAATCGTTACCTCTAAGACCTAGGGCTTGGCTTTCCTAAAACACCGCATCTGCCTTAAATGCAGGGACCTCGAAGGTTCACGTCTCAAACTAGTTCAGTGTGGTTCTTCCCCTATGAAACTGCGATTCTGCCGTTTATTATCCAACCAACGGACACTTGATGGCACCTGTACTTGATAGACCATTATGGAAATGGGAGGGGGATGGAGTCCCTTCTTGTTCTAAGACCCTCAGATATAGTCATGAGGGTAAGAGATGTGCAGTGCAGATGGGGCAGAAGAAAGGCGAAGCCGACGTCGTCCATGGATCGGTGCTCCTGTCTCGAAACATTTCCAACATGGCCCTCCCTGACTGTCAGTACGTGGGTGAACCTTTCCTACCGGCTCAAGTGTCACTTGTCCTGTGACGTCTTCTCTGTTACCTCCCTCCGGACAGAGCCTTGTGTGTGGCACATTCTGGCAATCGTGAGAATCCAATGATATCTCTGGGCAGCTCCAACTTTATGTAGTTGCTTGCATTCTCATAGAATGAGTTTCATGTAGTGAGGCTCAATCTTTAAAATTTGCCACTTGTTCAAAAATGCTCTGATCCTGAGCATTTGGTTTGGGTGATGTGGTCATCGTGGCTGCAGTCAGAGGCCGAGCTCACAGTCAGTGACAGGACCGACCAAAAGGCATCCTCACTGAGCAGCTGGCCAAAGTCTACCCAGGTTGGACAGAGTCATGGCTTAGAAGTTCCTCAGTGTTCTGGAGGTTGCCCGAGGTACAGTTATAGCAATGTAGGTTTGGCTTAGAGAAGTGGAGGTCTACGCACTCGGTAGGGGAGCCCAGGTTCTGAAGAGCACGCTTGTTCCATCGGTGGCTTCATACACGTCTGTCGTACACAGCTGTGATCAGCCCACCCGAGACTCCTCCTCGCCAGTGGAACCATTCTTCAGCAATTGTTCACGCACATATTTCCTCAGCAGAAACTTCCACATTTTTGTGGCAGAGACCACTGTTTGTCAAACCATTTCTTTTTCTTTGCATGGCTGACACTCCTCTGCCTCCTGGGTGGAGAGCGACATGGACACATCCCAGGTGACAACTTGGCCAGTCAGTGACCTTGACTTTCACTGACTTCCTTTAGCACACAATTGCCTCCCTTTTGTCTGGCTTTCTTCCTCTGGCCTCAGAGGACCAGGAAGAGGCAGTCCAGCCCCTGCAATTTGTGTTCTCGCTGAGCCCAGGTTGGGAAAGGAGGCTTCCCAGGGACAAGCTGCTTCCTCCTTCCTGAGCCTCTCTTCGCATCACCACTGCTCTTATTTATGGAATGCCAGAATGCTCTCTTTTAATTAAAAGAAAGAAAATTCAGTCTTGTGTAAGAACAAGAGCGATGACTCAACGGGACTGCTCAGTGCCAAACGGCTTCCTGTAATCACATCTGTAACAGTGTTCCTGGGGGCAGCAGCTGTCAGGCACCCCTGCCTGTGGCTCTCACTGCTAATCCAGCCCAAGCGCCTTCCAGGAGGGCCAAGTCACAGAACTCTGGCCGGCTGAGCCCAAGCTGGTCACACAGTTCCCGCCTGTGACTCTAGCAGCGAGAATGCAATTGTGATTGAAGGTCGTCCTTTAGAAAACAAATATCAGACACTTGGCAGTGTGGGACAGCAGAGGGTCTTTACGTTGAAGAATGTAAATTGCACTGAAACTATTTTTTTTTTATTTATTGTCCATAATGAGTTACATTATTTAGTGGGCAAACCATGCGTTGTTATCCCGACTTCCCCAATTCCCCCCCTCCCCATCCCTGATCAGTTGTATATCCTCCTTCGTGGGCTGTCTGGATTAGTCCTTGTGGCACAGCCATTCAATCAACATAGGATAGGCCAATGAGACAGAAACCAAGGATTTTCGACACAAGGACCTCTAAGCACTGAAACTATTTTAACACCTTTCTGTCACAGAAACGGAGAGCTTGACTGTTGTAGTCAACTTTCTGTTGCTGCGCAGAAAGAACCCAAACAAAAGGGGCTTGTGGAGGAAAGGGTTAATTAGGCTTACAGACTCAAGGGGAGACGCCACCCTGGTAGGGAAAATGATGGCATGAGCAGAGGGGTGGACATCACCTCCGCCACAGCACTGTTTTTGGAGGAATGGGTTTATTAGACTTACGGACTTGAGGGGAGACTCCATCCTGGCAGGGAAAATGATGGCTTGAGCAGAGGGTGGACATCACCTCCGCCACAGCACTGCAAACAGCGGCAGGAAGGTGTGCCAAACACTGGCAAGGGGGAGCTGGCTTATAACCCCCAGCAGCCCACCCCCAACATCACAGCTCCAACGAGGTTCTAAGATCCAAACTGCCATCAGCTGGGGATCAAGCATTCAGAACACATTTGTTTGTGGGGACACCTGAATGAAACCATCCAACCATAGATCAGCTTTACCATCCCTCTGAGATTTATTTTTTCCCCATGAACATGTACAATAACTATCCCTAATGCTTGTTTAAAGAATCTACACAGAGTATTAACACCTCCTTTTTTACACCTTTTTGGGGTCCTAGGGCCTAGCATATGCCAATCAAACACTTTTCCATGGAGCTATAAACACAGCTCATTGTGAAGAGGTAAGTCATGTTGACCTCAAACTCACAATCTTCCTGCCTTTGGCGTTTGTCTATTTCATGTGCCACCATGGCTGGCCATCTTGTCAATCGCAGTTGTCCTGTGACCCGTTGGCACACCATACCTGAATAATAACAGAAACTCTAGTATAAGTAGCAGAGTGCCTGACAAAATACCTCATGCAAAAGTTCCCAGTACCTCACTTTATATGACACTCGGTCTGATGGACTTCTGGGTGTGAAGTTCCTGGATTGACAGACATGAGTCGTATCTAGTTCCTTTTTTTTCAGGGAACCTAGTTGTGATATTGCAAATAACAAGCTCCCAGAAGTGGGGGGTGGAGGGAGCGAGGATGCCAGCCCACAAGGGACCACTAGTGGGGCCTGTGATTCCTAGAGTGGCCAAGACCTTGGACTGGGGCCCTGGCTCATCTTTAACAGAGGAAAACAAAGCCAACAGTGGCCCTGTGCAAAAATGCCTGTTGGCCACCGCCTAATCCAGAGGTTTAGACGTGTACTACTTAAAGAAAAATACTCATTTCTTCTTTGGCCTCCATTCTACATTCCATATTCATTTATTTCCAATAAACAGTTCCAGATTTCTTATTTTCCCCCTAAAGCTTACAAATAAATTTTTCTGTCTTGCCTTTCTTGCCACATTTACATAAAAGCCACGATGAAAAATTTATAGCAGTAATGGAAATCTTGAGGAAAGCAAAACGCTTTGAAAACAAACGCTGCCTTAACTCTGTAAAGGTCGCAGGCCCTCCGATCAGACAATTACGCCAGACAAGATGCACGTGAAGGGGCCTAGGTGCCCATGGAGTGCCAAGATGGGCATCAACTGGGGAGGTCCTCCTGAGTCTTGCTTACATTCTTTTGTTACCATGGAAGTAAGTATGAATTTAATTGCTAAGCTTGGAAGCAGTTGTATCAATTCTATGAAAGTTTACTGTTTGAAGATATTAAAAGAGCAAAATAGGACTTCGTGAAAACTCTGAATAGCAATACTTTATAAAGAATACATTTTAACCACTTTGAAATACAGAGTGTGTAAAATAAGAGACAAAACTATTCCTCTTTGCATCCGGTGAGCGTGTGTAATTAACATCAACTAGGTGCCCACCCCCATCACCTCGCCTTCAGAGCTCGCTCTCCTCCCAAGGAAACCCCAGCCCCGCGTGCTCATTAATAGAAAATTGATACCAATAAACCCCATAGGTTAAGTTGGTAAAAATAGGTTTTATTTTATAATGTAGCATAAACATGAAAATGTGTGAGCGCATGAGAATTCATTTCTCAATGCCCAGAAGAAAGAAATCTTTAATTTATGGCTTATTCAATGTATAACATGTTCCAATTTTAGGCCAAATCCCATTTTGGTCCACCAGGGAAAAACATGATTTTTAAGCTTTGCTAGATAATCCAATCACACAGGTGCCCACCGCCATGATGGCACCGCTGACACGACCAGTGGCTAGCTGGCTTCTGCAGCCTTGCTCCCCTCAGGCTGTGGGAAGGATATAAGCTGTCTCTTTCACAGTTTTCCTTTTTTGAGGTGGGTGAGAGGTAGATGTGGGGATGCAGAAAATCCTGAAGGAGATAGGAAACATTGATGACCTGTTGTTCTGCCGAAATTACCAGATTTTTTTTTTAATGGTCAGCATCCAGAACCTCTTGGCCAGGAGCCCCTTCTCCATTCGCTTTCCCTCTGTTGCAGTCAGCTTTGCGTTGTGCAGAGAAGAACCAGACCCAAAGGCAGCTGATGGAAGGAATTTATTTTGGCTTGTGGACTTGAGGGGAAGCGCCACGATGGCAGGGGAAATGATGGCATGAACAGAGAGTGGACATCGCCTCTGCCACGGCAGGTTGCGAACATCGACTGGAAGATGTGCCACATACCGGCAAGGGGAAGCTGGCTCATAAGCCTGCCCCCAGCAACACACCTCCAACTAGGTTCCAATACCCAAGCTGCCCTCAGCTGGGGATCAAACATTCCAGACAGATACATTTGTGGGGAACACCTGGATCCAGCCATCACACCCTCCCCTCTCCTGCAGCCCTTGATTCTGTCCTTGTCTGGAATGTGATTAATCCTGTGAGCTCCCTGGAGATGGGTGTGTCATGGGGACAGGTTTCCTCCTCTGTCTTCCCCACTGGGGTGGATTAACAGGGTGTCCTGGGGAGCAGGCCAGTAGGGAAGCCGCTGGAGCGACAAGATCACATTGGAGAATGAGGCCTCAGCACCTGTGGTCGGAAGGAAGGTGACTAAGACACAGAGAATATGGGAACAAGAGTGTGTGGCAAGCACAAGGCTCCAGGAAGATGGTTCCTTTACTACGTCACTACGATGCTTTTCTACGTTTCTTTTCCTCTGTGGAGTAAGCAAGGAGGGAAGTGAAGCTGGGTTGTCCTGACAACCAGATGTTGAGTGATGCTATTTCTTTCTCCATCTCCACAGTCCCAAGGAAGGCAGTAATCTCTGTGCAAGTGTTCAGTGTTTTTGAAATGTGTGTGTGTGTGTGTGTGTGTGTGTGTGTGTGTGTGTGTGTGGTGGGTGAATCAGGGTTCCACCAATGAACACCAGACACTTGTGGCACTTTCGGTGTCTAGCTTATGTGGATGGCTTGGGAATTGAACCCAGACTGGCAGGCTTTGCCAGCAAGTGACTTTAACCATGGAGCCATCTCCCCACCCTCCTTAAATAGCGCCTATGCTCTATCCAATCTCCACCCATCAATTGAACACGTCACAGCCCTCGTACTGCACTGCCTTTGAGTCATACGGATTTGACTTTACATCAACAAATGAGGAACATGGCAACCAGAGGAGTCCTTGTTTGCTGACCATCTCTGGTCTCGTCCAAGGCAATTTGCAGCATGGATTCTGGATTCCCAAGGCTTGACCTCAAACCCCAAGTCTGCTCTTCACCAGCTGTATGAACTTGATCAAATTTCCCGGTGTGTAATTCTGATGCCTCAGACCTGCGTGAACTGAGTCTTCTCTAAAAAACACACAAGAAGCCCCCACCGGCACACACAGCATGTTTAAAATGCTGTTGGAAAGCAGGGACCACTTTTTCTATTACTACTTGATGTCTGCTTCACACGCACCTTGGAGGGGAGGTCTTGTCCCCATTCCACAGACCGGAAATAAGGGTGGGGGCTGGGGAGATGACAAGGGGGTAAAGCACTTGTCGTATGAACTTGAGGACCTGAGTTTAGCTCCCCAGCACCCACATAAAATTCTGGGCATGATGGGAACAACTGTCCAAGAGCTCTTGGGAGGCAGAACCGAGGAATTCTTAGGCCTCAATGGCTGCCCAGTCTAGCCGCATCAGAGAGCTCTAGGTACAGAGAGACCCTGTCACAGAGCGTGAATGTGGAGAGCAATTGAGAGGAACACCTGACTTTGACCTTTGGCCTCTGCATGCTCATGGGACGTGTGAGCCAGGCACATAGCAACATACATTCACACGTGCACCTTTCTGACACCCACAGACATGTTGAAAAGTTCCACTGGTCCAAGTGCAGCCATGGGGTGTGACAACCGGTGTTGGGCTGCTGTCTGATACTGAAGCCTCTCTGAACAGTCTTGATACTTGATAATGGATCAGTCTGGGCCATGTTGCCTCATCAACACCATTCTCTTCAATCACCCTTCCTTCCCACCAATCAGATGGCTCCTAGAAGCTGGCCTAGAAGTCACACACCGGGCAGAGGCTCCTTCCCCGAGCCTCCACCTGGATGCTATGCTGAGCCATGTTTCTCCTCTTTCTTTATTGGCTGCCTGTCTCCCCAAGGAACCTCTGAGCTTCGCTTTCCCCGTCAGCCTCTAGCATAGAGCCTCAAGATGTTAGACACGGCGGACAACCACACAGCCCCCCACGCCAAGAGCCACCGTCTCTGTGCAGTTGGAATGACATGTTCTGGAACAGACCCTCTTTTACAGAGAGCTGCAAGTGAACGTCACACTCATCATCAGCCAGGAAGCTCTCATAGAGTCAGTGGTGGGACGAACCCCAACTCCCTCCTCTTCGTAGGGGCTCCTGATACACTAAAGTAGGTGCGTCACCGGTGCGTTTGCCAAACATGAAAGCTCTAGGAATCTAGACTCCTGGCTCTGTCGGAATGCACGTGGCTAGAATGTGCCCATGGCGCCTGCCTGAGCAAGGCAGGGGTCTCCCTGTTATTGTCACTACTAAGCAGTTTACAAACGGACTTTCTCATTATATCAGCTCAGCCTCCTGCTCACCTCGGTCAGTAAGTAACCAATCGAATTGTTAAATGTTATCTCCCGGGCTGGAGAGATGGCTCAGAGGTTAAGGCACTTGCCTCCAGTGCCTAAGGCCCAGGGTTCAATTCCCCAGGACCCACATAAGCCAGACCCACAAGGTGGTGGCCCTGGTGCTCTCTCTCTCTCTCTCTCTCTCTCTCTGTATCTCTCTGCTTGAAAATGAATAAATAAAATATTTTTAAAAAATGTTATGTCCCTCCATCCAACACAATGCCATGGTGACAGCCATGGTACCAGAATGAGAAGGACTTGGGTTGGGATCTTGCCTGAGTCAACGACTGGCTGTGTGTCTGTGAACGAGCCAGTTAACCTCCCTGAGCCTCAGGGTCTTTCACTAAGAGGATGGTTCAACCAGACCAAATTGAGGCCGCCATTTGACTCTATCATTTAAACTTCAGAGATGTTTCAGTTTTGCTGTAAAATTGAAACAGGAAAGAAATAACGCTAATGAAAATGGGAGCCACTATGGAGGATTAAATTGTGCAACATGGATATTGATCAGTGAACTAAATTGGTTTGATGGAGTTCAACGGAAAAATACTTTTTCCACAAAAATGGATGGATGGGAGTGCAGTCTGACATCAAATATTTGTGTTTGAAACGCAGGTGGAGGTGAAACATGGGGTTGAAAGAAGTGCGCACAAGTAGTGTGGTCCCTGGGGTTACGTGACCCTACCAGACATGACCTCACACCCTTCACATGCCACGGTATCTCCCGTCACTCAGGTCCATACAGCTCCATCTTACAAAGAGGGAAACCGGCCTGGCACCTGTTAACCAGTAGATTCACCATGACCACCCTCTTCCTCCTCATCTTCATTACTGTTTGAGTGGCTCTACTGATAGCTCATTGGCTTTCAAAGGCGATAGTGGATGTTGAAGTCTCCCCAAACCCATGTGTGAAAGGCTTGTTTTTTTTTAATATTCTATTTATTCATTTTCAATCAGAGAGATACAGAGAGAGAAAGAGAGAGAGAGAGAGAGCACCAGGGCCACCACCCTGTGGGCCCGGCCCACGTGGGTCCCGGGGAATTGAACCCCAAGCACTGGAGGCAAGTGAAAGGCTTGGTTTCTTAGGGTAGTGATATTGGAAAGTGATGGGACATCTAGGAAGCAGGGCCTTGTGGGAGGTCGTTATGTCCTTGTGGGCGTGGCTGAAGGGTTTTACAGGCCCCTCACTCATCCTCTTTCTCCTGGTTCCTGACTGGAGAAGAAGTTTTGCTCCACCACACCCTCACACCATGAAGCACTGCCTAGTCAGAGCTGAAAGCCATGGGCCACTCGGTCTAGGGCTGAAGTCACCACAATAAGCTAAAATTATTTTATCATTGTGTGTCGATCATGGCTGGTGTTTTGTGATAGTAACTTAGTTGACCAGCACCCAGTGAAAACTGATTGCCGGGTTCTACAGGCTCTGCCTGTATATTCTGCAGAGTCCTAATTATATTTGCGTTGCTCAAGTCACTGCCTCGCTTGTCCCACTCCACTTACCTGTGCTCCTTCCCCCTTTCCTGGGGGCGCAGGTGACATCATAAAAGAATAGCGTATATGTTTATTTACCATCTGTCTTCTCTGCCAGAATCTAATCTCGGGATGGGCTTTTCCCTGTGCTGTCCCCAGGATGGTATCCACCACAGAGCAGATGCTTCTTCAATACTATTTGCTCAAGAGTTAAATGAAGACGAGATCTTCATATCCAGGTACTTGTCACTAAGTGCTAAAGTCTCTGCTGAGAGGCCTCACAGGAGACATGTCTGCCTGCCTGGCTCCAGCTAACTGAAGCACTGCCCTGACCTGGACCCCAGCCTTGGTCCCAGTCATGGAGCAGTTCTGCAGCTCAGGGAGCGGCCTGTCCACTGCAACTGCTTTCCTCCCTGGACAGATTTTCAGGTTGGGATGATGGCATGATTTCTGGGGTCTCGCAGAACAGCGGAGCAGGTAAACAGCTCACGCCTCTGGGAGGAAGGGCAGGGAGCGAGAGGAGCATGGCTTCCCCAGTGCCTGTCTGCAGCCTCGTCCCCTCGGCCACACTGATGTCTGCTGCTTCCAAATGTCTGGTTCCTCTCAGCAGACACAGCGGCCCCCTGAGGACGTATGTTCAGTCTCCCAAGAGGAAATGGATCTCAATCAAAGATCTCAGAAGTTGAGACTACATGACAGACAAACCAGCAGCTTTTTCTCTTCAGATCCCAACAACAAAACAATCAAAGGCATATTGAATCAGGCATGTCAATGCGTAAAGAGATAAGGTTGAATGAAAAGAGAAAACAAATATTGATCAAGATTAAAGATGAATACTAGAACAGCAGAGCTCCTTTGTTCTTCTGAACATGGTAAAAAGTAAGACTTTTAAAAAAATCTGGCCAGCTTTGAGCTGGAGAGGAGGACGTGTGGACACCTGGACAGCGGCGATCCCTGTGTGGACTTTGAAACATTTGTGTCAGTGAACGTCTAAGGGGACAGAGAAGAGGGAGAAGTCCAGGGCGCCCTAACTCAGCATGAGAAAAGGAACTCTGCTTAGTGGGGTTTTACTCTTCAAGTTCACTCATGAATTGACATTTTTTTTTATTGTGTTGACACCAGCCTTTAATACAACACTTGGAAGACAGAGGTAGAATGATCTCCATGAGTCCAAGCCCAGCCTGAGTGTACATACTGAATTCCTGGTCAGCCTGGGCCACATTGAGAACCTGCTATTCTACAAAAGGACCAGGGTGTTGGAGGATGCAGCGGAGGATGAGAAGCATGTGACATCAGAGAGTTTCTGGTGTCGGCCCGAAAGGAAGAGGCTGCCTCAAACTTGTGACATAAGGCTGGGACAAAGATGGTCATCACCTGTCAGGTCGAGTCACAAATTTCAGGTGTTTCAAAATCTAACCATCTGAGATCATAGCATGCAGGAAAAATGGCTTACCAACTTGTGTCCCGTTGTCAAAATTCATATTCTTATGAATCGACATATTTGAATGAGTCCTGAACTGGGAGCGGCATTTTCTATGTGAGTTGAAGTCACATTGACCTTCTCCACATCCACAGGGACAAATTTGCGTCTCTGGGGATTCCACTTGGTTAATTGGAAAGCAGCCAGTGGGTGTGGCCACGGGCAGAGAAACCCAAAAGAGGAAGTCTAAGGTGGACCAGGAGAACAGTGTAGCTTTGAGGGGAGACACCAGGGTAGTTTAGGGGTGTCAGGAAAGGACGAGCCACAATCACTTGATGGTTCCTCATGGATGACGTATGCAGGGAAAGAATCTGAAAGCAATCAGCAGGTGTCAGGAGCAAAAGCGCTGAAAGAGTGTAGATGGACCAGGTCACTGGCTTGGGGACAACCCTGCCACCAAACCAAGAATTCTTGTGGCCCTTCCTTAAAACTTTTCAAAATGAACAATAAAATAAATTTAATGTGATTTTTGTCGAGCTTCTTGTAAGTTGCTTTGAGGATATCATAAATATCTTCTGGGGCTAGAGAGATGGCTCAGCGGTTAAGGCACTTGCCTCCAGTGCCTAAGGCCCTGTGCCATGGTTTGATCCAGGTGTCCCCCACAAACAAATGAATGTGTTCTGATAGATCGATCCTCAGCTGATGGGAGTTTGGGTTTTACAACCTCGATGAAGCTGTGTTGTCGGGGGCGGGCTTATGGGGTTCTAAGCCAGCTTCCCCTTGCCAGTGTTTGGCACACCTTCCTGCCACTGTTTGCAGTGCTGTGGCGGAGGTGATGTCCAGCCCTCTGCTCATGCCATCGTTTTCTCTGCCAGGATGGAGTCTCCCCTCGAGTCCATAAGCCTAATAAACCCATTCCTCCACAAGCCGCTTTTGTTTGGGTTCTTTCTGTGCAGCAACAAGAATGCTGACCACAACACCCTGGGTTCAATTCCCCAGGTCCCACATAAGCCAGACCCACAAGGTGGTGGCCTTGGTTCTCTCTCTCTCTCTCTCTCTCTCTCTCTCTCTCTCTCTCTCTCTCTCTCTCTCTCTCCTTGAAAATGAATGAGAATGAATAAATAAAATATTAAAAAAAATATCTTCTGTGCTTGACACGACTCATCTGAAAACACTGAGCGGGCAAAGGCCCTTATTTCATCATGTAAGTGTTCCGTTCATCGTACACGTCACCCTGTAAGTGATGACATAAGCATCGTTATATATTTTAGCTTAACATACAAAATTACTGTTATAATTTTGCAGTGCTGGGGCTCAAACTCCAGGTCTCACAAGTGTCTGCACTGTGCTGCTCCCCAGGCGGGAACTGCTTTTATAAACCTGACTTTATGGGTGTTCGAGGGAACCAAACCTGGGGAGCAGGCTTGTGGTCTAACACCTCTCACCACGGAGCATCTCCCACACCCAGAAATACCCATTCTGCATTTTTGTTTCCTATTATTTCTTGTGCCTACTAAATACCCAGTGTCAGCAGTCAGGGCCATGATTGTTGGGACAGTTAATGGCTTTGAGAAAATAACCACTGTTTCTCCATCTCATTAAGCTTTTGTCCATGTTAATTTGAAAACAAGAAAGAAAAAAAAATCACCGAAACAGAGCACTGAATCTGGGTCCTACGTGACTGTGAAAGGTTCTACTGTCTGTTTTAGATTTGGGTCGGACCTGCGAGCATGGTCTCTGCCCCTGGCTTGTTACGGCTTGAACCATAAAAGTTTCCCAAAGGCTCTTGTACTGAAGACTTGATCCACAACCAGCGGTGGGCAGCAGAGGACGGGCTTTGGAGAACTGACTGGGCCACAAGGGCTCTGCCTTCATGGATGGGTTTAGCCATTGATGGACTCCTAAATTCGTGGGTTTGGGGAGAAGGGCTCTTTTGGAAGAATGAGCGAAGAGGGCTCTCTTTGCTTCCTTGATGCCTCGAAGAGAGCAGCTTTCCTCCACCTATGCCCCACCCCATGTTCTCCTGTGCCCACAACGGACCCAGCTCACCAAGGGCCTAAAACTTCTAAAGCTATGAGCTAAATAAACCCTTCCTAGGCTAACTGACTTATCTCTGGGGTTTTTGTCACAGTGATGATGGAAAGCCAAGTATCACAAAGCCCCATTGGGTCCTAGAACAAGTGCTGTGCAAAGGTTGAAGCTAATCCAGGGGCATCCGATGTCCAGGACAGTCAAAGAGCTATGGTGGCTTCCCAAAGAGAGACGTGTGCAGCCCATCAGTTCCATTTCCCTCAGAGTTTGAACAGGGAATTCAGATCCAAAAGAGTTGGGGAAACTAAACAGTAAATGTGGAAAAGCCAGGAAGTAGGAAGACACATGCAGAGCTACAGGCAAGAATAAGCCCAACGGATGTCACTAAAGGAAAGAGAGACGAGAAAGGCACCTGGAGAGAGTGCCTGTCTGGCCCTTGGGGGAGAAAGAGCTCCACTTCAGCTGCAGGGATTGGGTTTTTCCTTTGTGTATATAAGTGTGTGTGTGTGTGTGTGTGTGTGTGTGTGTCTGTGTCTGTGTCTCTCTGTGTATGGGTGTGTGTATGTGTGTGTGTATGGGTGTGTGTGTGTGTGCATGTGTGTGTCTGTGTCTCTGTGTGTGTATGGGTGTGTCTATATGCATGTGGGTGTATGGGTGTGTGAATGTGTGTGTGTGCAAGTATGTGTCTGTGTCTCTCTGTGTGTATGGGTGTGTATGTGTATATGTATGTTTATGTGTGTGTGTCTGTGTCTCTCTATGTGAATGTGTGTATGGGTGTATGTGTGTATGTGTGTGTGTGTATGTGTGTCTGTGTCTCTGTGTGTGTATGGGTGTGTATGTGTGTATGTATGTATGTATGTATGTATGTATGTATGTATGTATGTATGTATATTTGTGTGTGTGTGTGTGTGTGTGTGCGCACAGAGGCCAGAGGTAGACATCAAGTGAATTCCTCTGTTCCTCTCCTTCCTACTTTTCATTTATTTAGACACAGACTCCCTGCACCTGGAGCTTCTGAAAGATAAAAACAGATTCTTTATCGGAGAGTGAGATCAGCATAGGTCAAATGGGATAATTATTGTTGATTTGGCAAGACTGTAATGGGTGTAGCCGCCCTTTAGGCCCATGGCTAGTGGAAGCTTCCCCTTTGAGTCTAGATTCTTGGTCTCCATAGGAGTTTGGCTTGGAACCCAGTTCCACCTATCGGTTCCTTGCCACTGAGAGTATCTCTTAGCCAATCAGAGAGCCCTTGACTATCCCTCCAGGTCGAGTGCCACTATTGCACAGGTGTGGATTATCTTGCAGGTTGGTTTCTATCGTATAGCAGTGTCCCTTGCCTTCTGGTATCATTGGTGGCCTATTACCCCTGGCAGCTCATGTAGTGTTTTCCAGCTCTATATGGGCTAATGATCTGGGATGCGTCCCAATTTTAAGCATGTTTTATGACAAGGAAACATTTTCCAGGGAGTAAATCCCTAGTTGGAACCCACTGAATTATAATCAGTTCAAAGTTGTGTTTGCCGGCATCTAGGCAGGGAAGTAGAACTGTCTTATGTCTGTCAATTGAGGATATTTAATTCAGGGCTTGGTGCAAAATTACTGTAAGGATTTTTAAAAGGTTACTTGTGATTGTGGGAGTGATTCCAGGAGGTGACCACCATCCTGTGGGCTGGAGGAATAGAAGAATGAAACATGGAGTTGCCCCGAGTTAGAAGTGCTGGTCCTTAGGGCTGATGCAGCTTGATTTGTTCAACTACTGCCCCCCCCCCCCGCAAGGCCTGCAGAGCAGACCACACCCCACCTCTGCCCTAGGAATCTCTCGATCCCTGGAGCTCATCCGCCGTCACAGTATCTCAGTAGAGTCATCGGCTTGCAGAGCTCAGTGCTCACAACACCATGGAGTTCAGAGAAGAGGCCCAGGATTCCTGTGTCAGTGTCTTCCCTCAGGATTAAGGCACTCCAATAATTTTGTGACCAATCCTCTATATTAAATTCCCTCTGCTTTAAATGTCTAAATCAGTTCCTGTTTTTCTTGCTGGATAATGGCTTTTATGCATCTCAACGGATTATGGCTCAGCAGAGACCCACAACTGGTGATTCACTGCACTGGGATAAAAAGTCTTGCTGTGAAAGAAAAGGAAACAAGACTGTCTATGAGCAAGTGTTTACAGGTATGATGGTTCATACTGACTATCAGCAGTGACAGGGCCTAGGGGGATTATCTACAGAAGGTTAGCCTCTGGGCACACCTGGGAGGGATTATCTGGATAAGGCTAGCCTCTGGGGCTGTCTGTGAGGAATGATCTAGATAAGGTTAGCCTCTGGACATACCTGTGAGAGATTATCTGGATAAAGTTAGCCTCTGAGCATACCTGTAAAGGATTATTTGGATAAGATTAGCCTCTGGGCACACCTGTGAAGGGTTATCTAGATTAGGTTAGCCTCTAGCACACCTCCTATGAGGTATTGTCTGGATAAGGCTAGCCTCTGGGCATTCCTGTTAGGGATTATCTAGATAAAGTTGGCTTTTGGGCATATCTGTGTAGGTATCTGTAGATTATCTGTGAAGTGCTAGGGTTGGCCACAGGGCCTCCATTTTGTTACCTGTTATGACTTCTCTGTAACCCCTTGTTCCAGGAAAAACTGACAGTTATCCTGGGCCCCCAACCCAACAATCAGCTCCTAGTTTCTTCCAGTACCTAGGTCAAAATAACCCACCTCTTCCTAGTTTCCTCAGTAACCATGTCAAATTAACTAATGTACTATTGTTGCAACTTCTGCCATAACTGCAAGTCCCTACTACCCTACCCCACCCTTGGGTCCAACCAATCCTGTTAAAGTCACCATGGCAAAGTGTGGGACCCTGCTAAGAGACATAGGTTTTTGCTGCGACCGTAAGGCATCTGGGACTGTTTCCTTCTGTTAAAGGAGGTCAAGATGAGTCTGAGGCCCCAATTATCTCAAGCATATCCTGGACCCTCCCGCCCTCCAGGCAGGCCACAGCTGAACCCTGAGATAAGCAGGCAATTCAAGGCCTAAACTCACTCCAGCTGTAATAACAAACCTAAACAACAAAGTTACAGTTCCTCTGCAGCCATCACCATCCTATACATGTTTAGACTCACGTAGAAAGCCCCCCTCCACTTAGGCAAACTAGGCATCCACAGGTTACCGGCCCCTGCCAATCCACTCATGAGACATCCACAGACCACCCTGCCCCTTCCAATCCCCTTGCTGCCTATGCCCCTACCTCTGCCTTTTCCTCTATATGAACTTTTTTTTTAAAATATTTTATTTATTCATTTTCAAGCAGACAGATACAGAGAGAGAGAAAGAATGAGAGAGAACCAAGGTCACCACCTTGTGGGTCTGGCTTATGTGGGTTCTGGGGAATTGAACCCAGGGCCTTAGGCACTAGAGGCAAGTGCCTTAACCGCTGAGCCATCTCTCCAGCCCTATATGAACTTTTATCTATACAATAAGTGAGAGCTGTTCACTGCAACATTCTCCTGGTGGCTATGCCCGTCGGCCTACCACTATCCCAAGGATGCTGTCCACCAGCTCCGTGGATGAATGGGGTGTTAGTGTACAATGACCCCTGAAATAATCCACGGACTACAGCAAAGTTTGCCAACATCCTGATTCTGAGACCACTAGTTCCTAAGAGTGGACCCCAGGACACCTCCCACCTGGACC
This sequence comes from Zapus hudsonius, assembly GCA_004024765.1. Classification (NCBI taxonomy): domain Eukaryota; kingdom Metazoa; phylum Chordata; class Mammalia; order Rodentia; family Dipodidae; genus Zapus; species Zapus hudsonius. The sequence continues at coordinate 46,621 of PVHP010005669.1, forward strand.
TGAAAAATCCTGTTAAAAGATTCCCCCGGCTCCTCCCTCTGGCCACTGCCCAGTACCTGTTTGTGGTTTTTCTTTTTAAAAAGCCTGGGAGCCAACACTTCAGGGACCCAGTTCCAGCTCCTAGGTCTGGTTGTGTCCCTAATTGGTTAGCTTAAAAGTCCTCAACAATAATTTTTTTTTCACATCTGAGCTCATTTTGTTCCTGCTTCTTCATTTGCGTGCACCCAGACCCAACAATCTGGATAAGGTTAGCTTCTGGGCCTGCCTATGAGAGATTGTTTTGCTTAAGTTAATTGAGGGCACCCTTAGGTCGGGTTTTATGACTATAGAAAGGAGAAATCAGGGGCCGGAGAGAGGCTTCAGTGGCTTACAGCGCCAGCTTTCAAAGCCTAACAGCCCAGGTGTGATGGTTAAGTTTATTGTCAACTTGCCTTGTTTGATAATCTACAGTCATCTTGGGCAGGTCTCTGAGCTTGCCTGCAGAAAGGATTGACAAAAGGAGGAGGTTCCTCCTTTGGAGTTGCCCTTCCCCCAAGTGGGTGGGCCTTCCAGAAGAGACTGGATACAAGGAAGCTTGGGGGGAAGGAAAGCTTCCTTCTTCTTCCTTCCTCCCCGACTGCTGGTGCTGGCTCGAGACTTGCACTGGCATCCTGCTCTCCCACCCTTCCTGGACATCAGAACCCAGTTTCCTCGGCTCACATCGTGGACTGAAGAGCAGCCGCTCCCCAGGGAGCCATCAGGTCTTCTGGGCTGGAACAGGCCTGCTGAGACATCCAGCCACGTGGACTGAACAGCGACTGGTTCCTTCACCTGTGGGCCTGCAGACTGCTATTGTTGGACTGTCGTAAGCTACCCCAGTAAATTCCCTTTTACTATAATCCATTCTCTCAACTCTGTTTCCTCTAGAGAACCCTGACTCATACACCAGGTTTGATTCCCTAGTATCCACATAAAGCACGATGCACAAAGTTCATGCATCTGGAGCTGGCTTGCAGAAGCAGCAGGCCCTGGCATGCTCCTACTTGCTCTCTCTGCTTCTTTCTTTCTGCCTCTCAAATAAATAAATAAGTAAATCAATAAATAGGTAAATAGATAGAGAAATAAATGAAATATTTGTAACAGGAGAAGGCAAGCGAAACATCAGCATTCATGGTTCCTTGCTTCCTCCCTGTGGTTTGAAAGCACCAGCCTCCTGAAGGTCCTGCCACCCACGCCCACACCATGATGGACTATAACTACTGTAACCCTTAGGGAGCCCCGTCTTTTTCCCTGTTTTGATTATACAAACAAAAGGGTTGACAATGTTAAGGTCACAGAAGTGAGGAGCCTGTGCCTCCCGGAAACAGGTCTTCCAGAAAGCAAACCCCTAAATGAAGAGAGCTGCAGGCTGGGACATACTCTGCTTCCCTGCCACCCAGGCCACTGTCCTGTCGCATAATTCATAGATTAACTATGGTTTGCTGGCCCATGGTCCAACCAAATCCTCTCCTCATAGCTCATATCCAGAAATGTCTTGGGGACTTTAGAAACACCTGCCTCAGCCCAAAGCACAAAAAGCAGCAGCTGTTAGTGTAATTTGGTGATATTAACTGACCTTGGACCCTCTTCATCCACAATACCTCCCTCTTCCTACTTCCCCACGAGGAACCTCAAAAGAACAGCCTCTGCTCTTCCTGGGCAAGCTGAAGCTTTTCATCAGACCCTGCTGTGCTCTCAGTGTCGATGAGCCTTTGGTCTGAAGGATGTGCCAATTCCATGGCTTTCTGGAACTCTCTTCTCACAGCTGACGGGAAGAAGCCTGGGAGGTATAGTTTGTGGGCTCACTTTGTACTTCTGGGTTACAGAAAGGACTCAAAGAAGGGTGACAGTGGAGCCGAGAGGCAGATAACTGACTCCAGACATATGCCTAGCCCTTTGTTAAAAGACACTGGTTTTCGTAAATGTTTAGCTTTTGTTAGAGAAGTTTGATATAATGCTAGTTGCTTAATACCTACCTCAAATGTTAGCCTGTGTCCGTCATATGAACTGAATGTATGTTCCTTCCAAATCCTAATCCCTATTATGGGCATATTAAGAGCCAGGCATTTTCTTCTTCTTTTTGTCTTTTTTATTAAGCAGAAACTGTATGGATAAATCATGTGTTGGTACCAACACTTCCCTCTCTCCCCATTTCACGGAGGGCCCTCCTCAGTGGTATTGCTGGTATTCCCCATGGAATTGTGGGTTATGAGTTCTAAGAGCAGCCGTCAGTCACTGGTGGGGCGGGTAGCAATGCCTCTGGATATTCCCACTCACATTGGCTCTTACAAATTTTCCACCCCCTCTTCCACAAAATTCCCTGAGCCTTGGTGGTTGTGTGTTAAGTCTCCAATAGTGTTGACCTCTCAGCAGCTTCTGGAATTCTGCTTTGGTGCATTTTGAGTAACCTCTGTGTCTGTCTCCATCACCCCGTGCAGGTTGTCAGACTCCCCGTGGAAGCAGCGCTCCTGCTCATCTCTCCACTTCCTCTGTGGTTTCAACCTGGGCCCAGGCTGATGTGGGAGGGGTGGTTCATATCCTGCCAGGGAGTCAGCTATTTTTTCTTACCAGGTAGATAGATTTTTGGTTTTCCAAGGTTCTAAATGTTTTCTTAAAAAAGAAAAACAGATTCTCCAGTGGAGAGTGAGATCAGCATAGGATAAAGGGGATAAATATTGTTAATTTAGGAATATTTTGATGGGTGTGGCCTCTCTTTTGGCCAAAGACTAGTGGGAGCTTCTCCTTGGAGTCCATGATCTTGGTCTCCATAGGATTCTGACTGGGTCCCCAGTTCCAGCTATGGGTTCCTTTCCACTGAGAGGATCTCTTAGCCAATCAGGGAATCATTGGTTACTCACCTAGGCTGGGTGCCACTACGCACAGGTGTGTACATCTTGTCAGCCTGGCTGCTTTCGTATCGCTGTGTCCCCGGCTTGCTCACAATGTCGTTGCCATTTTCCCTCAGCGGCCCGTGAAGTGCTTTCCAGCACTGTACAGGCCAGCCATCTGGGAACTGGCTTCCTTGCAGATTCAGACAGATCTCTCCGTGTTCTGTGCCAGCAGCCTGTGGTGTCTTCAGCACTAGGGTCTTGCCTTTGACCTCATGCAGGTTACCAGGTGCTTTGACAGAAGCCTGTATTGTCTTGTGGAACTCGTAGGTCTTTGATCAACAGCTCGTTGTGGGTTGTAACTGATTTCTGGCTCTGGAAGCTGCAAGCTGGAGTCACATGGTTTGGTGTTAGGCTTCCTCCCACCTGCTCCCGGTTCTTCTTTCCAGGTGATCCCTCTGTGCTCCCGTTGAGGGTTAGAGCTTTTAGTCTGCGATCCAGGAGGAAGGGTTCTATGGTACCGAGGCCTGTTGGATTTGGCTCGTGTATATCTCCTCCTACCCTCCCATTCCCCTCCCCCACACCCTTCCATCCCTCCTGTCTGACCTTCAAATTATTTGTCAGGTATGTCTACAACTCAAGCTATTGCTGTTTATTTTCCAAAGTGACTAAAGAAATTAATGCCCCAACTAAAGAGGCTTCAGAGAGCTCCCTGGCCCTTCCTCTCTATCCTGATGTGTGGAAACAGTATCCCTTCCTGAGGGGGGGAGCTGGGGAGCAACCCCTCAGACGTGAGAGTGAGCCCTCACCAGACGCCAACTCTGCTGCTGGCACCTTGCTCTTGGACTTTCCCGCCCGCAAGGATGAGAAGCATAAATATATGTTATTTGTAAGTCATCTCATCTGAAGTCTTTTGTTGTGACATTCTGAAGGGACTCAGACACCCATCTGCCAGGGACTCGCGGCCCAAACCCGTTCCCAGCCACGGTGTGAGCTCTGCTGAGTCCAAGCCTGGGCATGGGTCTGCTCGGCCAGTGGAGGCTTTTATGAACAGAACATACCTCCCTTGGTCAGCATTCTTACATGGCCACTGGAGGAAGCTCTTCCTCAGAGAGCACATGAAGAGAAGCCATTGTTTTCCCTCCTGCTGCCATGCATGCTCTTTTTTAGAATCAGAAATGGGGTGGCGCTGTGCCTGGCCAAGCAGATCTGGAAAAAGCAGCACTTCATGGCATCAATCGGCCATCATGCCGACCAGTCTTGAAATCCCACCTTTCCAACATTTCTTTTTCTTCATAAAATGTGTGTGTGTACATGAGAGTGCGTGTACATGAGTGTGTGTACATGAGTTTGCGTGTACATGAGTGCGTGTACGTGAGTGTGCGTGTACATGAGTGTGCTGTACATGAGGGTGCGTGTACATGAGTTTGCGTTTACATGAGTGTGTGTACATGAAGTTTGCGTGTACATGAGTGTGCGTGTACATGAGTGTGCTGTACATGAGTGTTCGTGTACATGAGTTTGCGTGTACATGAGTGTGCATGTACATGGGTATGTGTACATGAGTTTGCGTGTACATGAGTTGCATGTACATGAGTGCGTGTACATGAATGCGTGTACACGAGTGTGCATGTACATGAATGTGTGTTTACATGAGTGTGTGTGTACATGAGTGTGCATGTACACGAGTGTGCATGTACATGAGTGTGCGTGTACCTGAGTGTGTGTGTGCATGCGGAGGCCACAAGACAATCTTCCTTGTCCTTCCTCAAGCATGCCCTTCAACCTCCTTTTCTTACCAAGATGTCCTCTCACTTCCCTGGGGGATGGGCGGCGGCCAGTGTACCCACGAGAGCCTCCCCTCTCTGCCTCCCATCCCTGGGATTACAAATCAGACCACCATGCCTGCCATTTTTACTTGGGTTCTGAGGACTCCGGTATTCACATTTGTGTGGCAAGACTTCAGCCACTGAGCATCTCCCCAGCCTGCATCCTCCATTTCTGATGATGTGAGACAATATGTTTTCTTATTTTTCCAAATGATGAGATGGATTTTTTAACTTGCAGCTGAAATTACCATAAAGTATAAATGCATTCAAGCCCATCCCACTTCGTTCTTTTGCAAAAAAAAAAAAAAAAACCTCCCGATGGAAAATAACGGGGCAGAGTTTCATCTAAGACATTCCGTGAGCATGGCCCCTGTCTGTCTTTATTATTATTGTTAATACAAGAGGTAAGTTCTCTCCTAACAAACTTGGAGATGATGAAAGATCATTCTCGAACAAGAGTTGGGAAGATCTGGGAGTTGGGCAGCTCATTTTGAAATATGGAAGAGAAGTTTTTTGAAATTGTTAACAGGCTCTCGCTAGGATGAACTGGTTAAACTTATATGGAGAGACGTTTAAGGGCATTAAAAATAAAATTATAATTTAATGTTGTCCAATAAAGTGAATGGGACTTCTTAAAGGCTAGAAAGTGAGTCCTTGTCATTGGAGATACTCAAGCGACTGAATAGCCAGCACCATGGGTTGGAGAGGAAAGTCCCGTCTCCATTATGGAAAGGGTTGTCTGTCTGTAGTGTCTGAGGGCTTTCTGCGTGCCTGGCTGACTTACGTCTAATTGTACTCCCCATGGGCCAATGGAAGGCACTGTTGTTTGTGTGTCTCCCAGTCTCCCTGAAGAAGGGTCTCCAATGGGCACCTGTGTGACATCACGCTTAGAGCTGCGAATACTCAGAAATGAGCACCTGTCTTGGAGAGAACGCTAAACTCATTGGGCAGAGTGAGAATTTACATTTTCTATGTTTTTCGGAAACTTCACGGAGCCCAGGCCCAGCAGTGTCCAGCTCCCCAGGAAGCTTGCAAGAAAGTCAGCACAAAAAGCACAATTAACACATCACGGGACAAGCTGTAGACCCACTGGGTGGAGCTGCTCTCTAATGACCTTCCCTTTGGTGAGGAGCAAACACAATAGGCTGGCCTCATAAATCATCCCTCCAGTGAGCAGCCATGGCCCATGGTGGCTCTCTCTGCATATTCAAATGTCACCCTGATCACAAGAGAAAAGACAAAACACTTTTTTTCTCTCTCTCAAAAATGTCAGCATGGCTGAATTAGAAAAGATAATTTGGAAGTACTTCTAGACAATAATTACCCTGGCATCTATCTGCAGTGTACTTAATGAATGGAAAAGAGGGATTTTTATTTAAAAAAATTATGATTATTACAGTAATTAATCAGCTGCCTGGTGACAGCTTCCTTGAGGGGGGAAGACACCTAAAAGGCCATCTTGCTTCTGTGGGGCGCCTCGTTGATCTCACAGAGCAGATGCAAAACATGTCCCTTTAGTAACAGCAGCAAAATGCTGTGGAAGAAGAATTCTCCTCAATTTTCTAGACAGTCAAGAAACTCACATTTCATAAGAGAGAAGTGAGAGAGAACCCTAATCCCAAATGCTAGTAAAAAAAAAATGCTTCCAACTTGCTCAGCTGTGGTTGTTAAACCAATCTCTCACTCTTAATTATGTACAAAGGTTCCAGGATCTAATTACAGGCCTTGGGGACATGGGCCATCTCCCCAAACCAATAATGCCTGTGCTCACCTCAGCTCTTTTGTGTTTAATGTCCTACCCTGAATTTCAGTTTCCCCAAATGACCTGTAAATTTTGCTTTCCCATTTCAATTTCCACAGTCCTGCTCAGAGCAGGGGGCCAGCAGGCTCCTTCTCTGGGATTCCTTTGTGGCATTTCTCACTACTTGAGAACAACACCCTTTAGCCCAAGATGGCCGCACTCTTGTTCCCCATGTTCTAATCTCTCTTGTAGCTCCTTGTCATCTGTCACTATCTCAAAGCCTTGAGATGATGTCCAGGCAGCATTCTGGCAGAGACTTGTTGCCCCCTTTATGAAAGCTGAGAGTTCCAGAGGTCAGCTAGCCTGGACGTGGCTCCTGGCAACATTCTGAGACCAATGCAGCATGAGCTGTCTGGAAGCCTGGAGGCAGAGATGGTGTGCACGGAGGGGCCCAGAGGATGTCCAGTTCCATGACCCTCAGAGAGGAGGTGGAGATCTAGAAACAATGTGCTCATATCACAGGGCGGTTGGCAGTCAAAGCAGAGTTCTGCAAACAGCAGAGCTGCTGCCTGGGGACCCCCATCTTAGACTCACCTGGGTTCAAGGTCACATCTCAGGCAGAGTGAAGGAGAGTGCTGTCATCTAGTTTACTGCCCTGACCCTGGGCCGTCCTTTACCCTTTGTGTGAAAGAACTTTCTCCCTTGTAGATCTCAAGTTCTTCCAACTGGGGTTATACTTCTCCCTACTCAATGATATCGTTAAGGAAACAAAAAAAGAAAACAGAAAGGGAGAAGTGAATGTCTGTGAGTAGCTCGTTTGAGAGCAAATGATAGGAAGGAATTATTTTCAGAGGGCTTTTCAAATATCCAGAGGACTCTGCTTCTATGAATCATAGGCCACGTTTGGATACATCTGATCATGAGTCTTTCAGCAAAATTTACATTGACAAAATAATGAAGAAATCTTGTGAAAATGCGCGAGGGTACACTTCCTTTTGTAACGTTTTTAAATTATTTTATCTTAGATTCTATTCACAGTACCTGGCACCGTGGCACACGGGGACACGGTCACACACTTCGACGTTCCTCCCTGAGCGCATTTCTGCAATGCTCTTCCCCTCTCCCTTCTTTCTTTCCTTTCTTCCCCTTAGTTTCCCATGGTCCTCGGACACATTTGCTCCTCCCTTCCTGTCATACATGCAAACAAAGTTATGTAGCTATATAAAATCTAGGAGCCACATGTGAGAAAAAGCATGTGGCATTTGTCTTTCTTAGACTGACATAATTGACTTCTTACTTTGTAAATTTCCAGTTACATTCATTTTTCTGCAAACTACATGACTTCACTGGACAAAGTCAGGAATATATATATATATATATATTTTTTTTTCTGGTAGGCATAATAGGTGCTCCACTCAATAAAAATTCAGCAAAATCAGTGACCACTCATTTTGCCTGCTCCCCTTTTCCTTGCCCATCCAAACTCCAGCCGTGCCTCCAGCCTGCACTTGGGATCCCCCATGACTGGCTTCACTGATCTCTGCATTAATGGCTGCTGTGTCCAGAGCTAGCTTGGTGCAATCGAGAGACAGCCTTTTGCCTACAGAAAATCTTCTTCTGTGGTCCACTCTCTGTGGTGTTTCACTTCTTGCTGATTCTCAGTTCCATCCGAGAAAGGGCCTGTGTGTGAGAACTCTCTAATAAGGACCATCAGCATGGGCTTGTGTCATGGTTTGATCCAGGTGTCCCCCACAAACAAATGAATGTGTTCTGATAGATCGATCCTCAGCTGATGGCAGTTTGGGTTTTACAACCTCGATGGAGCTGTGTTGTTGGGGATGGGCTTATGGGGTTATAAGCCAGCTTCTCCTTGCCAGTGTTTGGCACACCTTCCTGCCGCTGTTTGCAGTGCTGTGGCAGAGGTGATGTCCACCCTCTGCTCATGCCATCGTTTTCCCTGCCAGGATGGAGTCTCCCCTCGAGTCCGTAAGCCAAATAAACCCATTCCTCCATAAAACAGTGCTGTGGCGGAGGTGATGTCCAGCCCTCTGCTCATGCCATCGTTTTCCTGCCAGGACGGAGTCTCCCCTCGAATCCGTAAGCCTAATAAACCCATTCCTCCACAAGCTGCTTTTGCTTGGGTTCTTCCTGCGCAGCAACTAGAAAGCTGACTGCAACAACAGACATGTGTTTATTTAATTTACATGTACGTAGTACATGGTATGTGTGTTCATAAGCACTTTGACAGACATGTGTGGGCACACGTGTGTCTGTGTGTACATACATATGTGTGCATGAGTGTGGAGGCCAGATGTTGATGTCGTTTTCCCTCAGTTGCTCAGCAGCCTTGCTCTTGAGTCAGGGTCTCACTGATAGGGTAGACAAACTGTCAGTGAGCCCCCAGGACTCCCTATATCTGGGTCCCTAGTACCTGGGTGCTGAGGTCTCAACCCAGGCCCTCATGCTCGTGCAACAAGGACGTCATCCACTGAGCATGTCCCATCCCAGTCTTCATTAGAGGTGCAGAATGACTTTTGAACACGCTGCTACACGGAAGAGCCAAGTGCAAAGAAGCTTCTTTAGTACAGTACCCTTCGTGTGAGAAGGGGACACAAGAAGAGGCAGCATTTGTGCAAAAGAAAGAAAGGAAGGAGCAAACATGGATTTAGCCCACTTGCTCCCTGCAGGTCCATGCAAATTTTCTGCAATTCCAAATTTAGTTCAAGATAAAAGTTAGGGCTGGAGAGATGGCTCAGCTGTTAAGACACTTGCCTCCAGTGCCTAAGGCTCTGGGTTCAATTCCCCAGGACCCACATAAATTGACCCACAAGGTGGTGGCCCTGGTGCTCTCTCTCTCTCTCTCTCTCTCTCTCTCTCTCTCTCTCTCTCTGTTTGAAAATGAATAAATATTTTTTAAAAAGTTAAACTAATATAATTGCCTTTGGAACCTCACCCGGCCCATTTGGCCTGCTGTCTCCTCACATAGGTAAACTCTTGCTTGCCTGGTCCTGCGTGGCTCTCATGACCGGAGCCTTGCTTTCCTTCTGGCTCTGGTCTTCCCTCTGCTGTCTCCTCTGCAAACCCATCCTCCCAATCCAGCGCAGACTTCCTAAACCCATGATCCATCCTCCATGTCTCTCTCTGACTCTACCCTTCTGGCTGCCCCTCTCCACACTCAAGTCTCCCACCGCCGGGACATTAAGACGAGTCCGGCTTTGCATTTCCAGTTGCCTCTCTGAGCTTCAGCTCTGGACACGGAGATTTTCATTTTCCTGATGCAGCCCCCACCCCATGCTTAGGAGTTCAGAATCCAAGCTCGTGACCTGGCTCCACAACAGAGCCTCAGACTCTGCCATCGGTTCATTCACACCCACACACACCTGAGCGGTAGGACCTAGTTCTGTTCCTGGGGGTTTCTGGATGCTTCCAAGTTCTTGGCACTTCAGTCAATAAAGTGGGAAAGAAACCAACAAGTGTAAAACATCGAGAAACTTCCGTTAGAGCACAGCGACAGAGAGCCATCAAGAGGGGCAGCGGGCCACCCGAGTGGCAGAGTGCTCAGGGGCCCAGTTCACACCCGGGGCGTCTACCTCGGAATCCACAGGAAGGACAGATTCGCTGCCATGTCAACTTTCCTCTACTGTGCGTGTGTCTTCCCATGATGCATCTGATTATCATTTGCACCCAGGGTTGCATAGGCATAAGCTCATAAATCGGGGTTTCTCCCCTAACAGTTCACTTGAGGGACAAAGTTTGCCTCACTGCTCATGCCCCCCAAATCATGCATCCAGCTCAGTCTGGATGGCCTCGTGCAGATCTAAGAACAGTAGCTTTTGCTCGGGTGTGTGCAGTGGCAGTGTCTCTTGATGTGGTGTGTATGGTGCATGCATATTACGTGCCCTTGCGGCAACCCATGTGTTGTTTTCTCCTCTGGCGGCGCAGTCGTCGGCCTCCACAGAGGGAAAACGGAGAAGCAGTGGGAGCTGAGAGAGCTGTCCGCTGTCTCAGGGCTGGGGTCCACAGAGCTGGGGGGATGGCACAGGGGGGTCCGGCAGGACACAGAGGCGAGCAGATGCATATTGTATATCCACGTGGTTCTTTATTCAATTGGGGGACTTACATTTTATAGGAAAAAGGGGGTTAGGGAGATGGGGAAGGGAAAAGGAGATTGGTTGATGGGGGTGGTGAGTTGGCAGCCTGCACTGGGATTGGTGGGTATGGACGACCTGAGAATACCTCATTTGGGGCCTGAATGACAGGAAATACGTGATTCTAGCCACAGTCCGTGGGGATGGGTACAAGGAAGTTTTTCTGATACCCAATGCCTGTCATGCTGAGATGGAAATGCTGGTTCCTGTGGCTAGCCCATGGGGGTTGGGAGTCAGGGTACATGAAGCCGGGAAACGCTTACCAAATTATTGGGGTTTCACCTCACTCATACACCCTTAACCCTTTGTTCTCCGTGCCCTCAGTAGCAGCACCAACAGGCAGTGCCCAGCACCCATGCGCTGGCCTGCCGGGTGCCCTCGCCTGCATTGGAGTGCCCTTGCCTGTGGTGGCAGGACCAGAATGTCAGCTGTCCTATTCAGTGCCCTTTGGAGCCAGAGTCTCTCAGTGAGCCCAGAGCTTGCTGTTTCTCATGAGCTCTGGTGAGGCCCAGATCTCTGCTCCCCAGTGGGAATGGGCTACAGACATGCATGGTCACCCTCAGCCGTTTATGTGGGCTCTGAGATTTTACTGTGATGATCTCGGGCTCCCTCAGGGCCTCATGCTTTGTCCAGAAAGTATACTTACACTCTGAGCCATCTCTCCAGCCCCCAAGAACATGTTTCAATAGAAGCTGATCAAGAATTTGTTGACCATGGGCAGAAAGCTAGCTTGTTATTGGGAGAGGGGTGCAGTCAGCTCAGTGCAGGAGGGGGTCCCAGATCCCCAATAAAAGCTATGGCTATAAGGCTCTAGTTGCCATCAAATGCCTCCGCTCTCTCTGATCTCCAAACCTCCAGAGAAATCCAAGTTTTCAGAATAACATGGCTGCATTGCTCTGCCAGAGCCTCCTTTCTCTGGAACCTTCTAGAACCCTGCACATTACTGCCAGGAGGGTCTTCTCAAGGAGGCTCTCACTATGCTCATCTCTAAGCCCTTCGTTCTGACGCAGGTCCCCAGACAGTAGGATGATGCCCAGGATAAAAGCTAGAAAGATGACCAGGTTGTGACAGGTAAATTGTACGTTCAGGCATGTTCTATGGATTCCATGCTTGACCCCCTCCCCCTGAGTGGGAGGGGTCTCTAGCTAGAGTTCAAACCTAGATGCTAAAAAGTGATTGGTCAGGTATGGACCAACCAGCTGTCTCTCTGACTTACCTGGCCGAGGTCTTAAAAGTCACTAAAACAGGGCTGGAGAGATGGCTCAGCGGTTAAGGCACTTGCCTCCAGTGCCTAAGGCCCCGGGTTCAATTCCCCAGGACCCACATAAGCCAGACCCACAAGGTGGTGGCCCTGGTGTTCTCAATCTCTCTCTCTCTCTCTCTTTCTGCATTGAAAATGAATAAATAGAATATTTTTAAAAAGTCACTAAAACAAAGTCCAGCCCTCTCTTCCCTCACATGGCCTAGCAGAAGGACATTAGGTAGGAGCCTCTCACCACAGCCTAGTGGCTGTGATGAGGGGCTGGATTTCTTTCCCCCAGGAACCGTTCCTTCTCATGATCTTCCCTTCTTTTGCTTGTTTAGCCGAGCAGCACAGATTTTGGCTAAAACCTCTGCCACGTGCTCTCCCCACGCTCATTTCCTTTTAATTAAGGTATGGGCTGATTTCCCTAATCCCACTCCCGAATCCTCTAAACTTACTCCAACCTGAAATACACGTGTGTGAGGAAGAAAATGCTCTCTATCCGAGTTTGTCCAGTTCTTTGGCACACTGAGATACGAACTCTGGGGGAGGTACAATGAGTGAAGTTTTGGGGGTTCACCCCACTCTTACTGGTCCCCATCGCAAGGTAATAGGAAAGTGTCTCCCCTGTGCAGGCTACTGCCTCTGTCCTCAACTGTCTCAAAGCCTCTGTGTGAGTTGGGTCAGTAGCCATTGATCAACTTGGCTTTTATTACCAATTTTAATTCTTTTCATATCCTCCCGTTACTTTTAAATGTAATACATGCTAATATTTTAAAAATGTAATCTATGCATACATTTTAATAAGAACAAGAAAAAAAATCATTTCTAATGCTACCAACCTGAAACTTGGGCTGTTTCCATCAAATTTTCCCCCATGCTTAAAAAACCTTATTAAGATCATTCTGTATATTAATGTAATTTTTTCCACTTTTTTTTTGCTTAAGGTTATAAGATTTTTCCATATCATTAACAATTCTATGTAAATATCCTTTTAATAGCTGTTTAACATTCAGTGATATTAGAAAGTTCATTTTGAAATTTGTCTTCATGCCTAATATCAAAATGAATAATTTTCCTTTTGAGGGATGTGGCTTGTCTGTCTCGGTGGCTCAGTGTCACTTGGAGGTTCTGTTTAATATGTAACATAATCGTCTTTCTCCCGAGCTATGGCCTGCGTCCAACTCGGAGGGAGCAGCCACACTGCAGGATGGTCTCGGTGCTCCTCGACAGCCTGCAACCTTAGGCTTCCAAAGATCTTGCCTACTTGACTTTCTAGTGGATTAGACAAGATGCTTTTCGGAAGGCACTCAGGTCAGACCCCCCAGAAGGAAGGAGAGGATGGGAAGTGTCCCAGATAGCTGCCGTGATTAGTAATCCATTATTTATGGCCCTAATTAATTCTTCCCTTTATCATGAAGTGAAACTCACCCAAGCGTGCCACTGAGAGACATACCCTGTTTCTCTCATCCCCTCAATTTTCTTGCAGGGAGCTCATTTTTAAAAAATAAAAATTAAGCTGGCTGAGGTTCAAGAGTGCTGGGAGGGAGGCATGTCCCCTCCACCTCATTTGCCATTTAATAACAGAGGCTACATCTCGTCCTAAGAACCACTGGGCCTAAGACTTAAAAAAGTGTCACAGCATTCTGGGTACAATGAGTCATTAAAGGATCACGGCATCCAGGGTCCAGTCCTGAGGGAGTCAGCATGCAGGACACTCACGGTGGTCTCACTACAGTCATGAGGACAGGTATTCTGGACTCCTGTGGCCTTGCACAGGAGAAGAGAGCAGGAGCCCCAGAGGAGCTCTGCCTCCATGTGCTCTTGGAGCGTCCCTCAGCTGGCTCTGTCCTGAGCTGCTGCTTTTTCTTGGAGCTGACTGAGCCAGGGCAGCCATGTTTTCAGAACTTCAGAGAGGGTCTTTCTACACTTTGGCCAGAGCACAGCATACGGGGTGATCATTGATCAGTGATTAGAATCCAAGTCTGCTCTTCTGTGTGAACCACGAGGACTTCCCAATTGCCTGGGACTGACTGAACCATTCACTAGAATAACTCACTGAGGCAGATGCTGTTGTGTTTCACTAAAATAGATGTTCCTCAACCTAGATGTTCATTGTTCCCCACCGCATCCCCACAGCCTGGAATCTGTGTGGTACAATATTGCTGAATGGATGAGTCCCCATTTTACACACGAGAGAACCGAGGTACAGAGGTAATGACTTCCACAGTGAAATTCCAAAGCTCTTCCAGGGCTCGACTAAGATAGCTCAGTGGATCAGGTGCTTCTTGCACAAGCATGGTGACCAGCGTTGGGATGACCAGAGCCCACATGGAAGCTGACCATGGTCTCGCCTGTCTGTGGGTTAGTGCTCCTCCAGGGAGCTGTCAGGTGGAGACAGGAGAATCCCTGGAGGCTTGTGGGCCAGCTAGCTTGGCCAGTGCAGATCTTGCCTCCAAGATCTCTTAACCTGAGGCTGTCCCCTGACCTCCACACCTCGGCACTGTGTGGCTCTCATGACCGGAGCCTTGCTTTTCCTTCTGGCTCCGGTCTTCCCTCCGCTGTCTCCTTTGCAAACCCATCCTCCCAATCCAGCAACAGATGTCCCAAGAACATGTGCACCCACATCGTGCCCCCCACACGGGAAAACTCTTCATCTGCTTCCAGAGGTCATGCTCTTCAGAAGCATCAACATCGGTGTCCTTGACCTCTGCTGCAGTTAGACCTTATTTCTTCCTTCACGGAAACAAGTGTTTTGAGTTCGAGGTATGACAGGGACACCAGATGCTCATAACCACCCAAAGAGTTTGCATGGGACAGGTCTAACTGGTGATGGGGAACTTCAGTGTCACCATTGTTATTGACATGATCGTGGCCTACCTTCAGACCAAACGCTTTTCTTCTTCTACCCTGAGCAACCCTGAATGGTCTCAGTCCCCTGTGACACTTGGTGTCAGCCCTGAGGCCCCTTCATCCCAGGTCAGGGAAGAAGCTCCATCTCCACAGCGACAAGGACATGTGCCCTTTCTCACCGCTCACCTTTGTTCCTCTGCCCTCTCAGTTCAATTTCATTTCATTTCTTTCTGATTTTCGGATTAATAAAATGCTCTCCCAGACTCTGAGCCCGCCTGAGCCTCAGACTGTGGCCTGGGAGGGTGAGAGCAGGGGGCCTGGAGCCATAGCGAGAGAGGCGTTATTTACATATTTATTAGAAATTCTGTCCTGCTGGCAAGAGATTCTCACTTCTGACTTTAATTCTGATAAGTAAACAACACCATTGGCAAGGAAGAGGGCGAAAACAACCAGAGACGTTTGCACAAGATAATACAGTAAAGCAGAAAAATACCCTTCATGCAAAACCATTTGCAGTGCAAAGCAAAAAAGAAAAGGCTAGAGAGGGGGGAAAAATCCATCTGCAAAGAGTAGCTCAGGCTAAATACTCCAAAAGAAATAATTACAAAGTAATTCAATTATATTTGGTATCAGTTTCCTTACAGGCCAGTGGAATGACAATTAATCCCACAGTGCATTTTTTAAAATACTTTGTGGTTTGTTCGAATTGCCCTCCAGCAGTTCACCACCCTCAGCAAACCTCTAGCTGACTGAGACTGTCCCTCTCCCTCCTCCTCCATCCTGGCCTGATGACGCCCCACACCAGGGAGCCGTCCTGCCAGTCCAACCTTCTCTGACCCCTCTCTCAAACTGTCCGGCATGGGAACATTTTGTGTAGGTGCCCTTAATTATACTGCAGTGTGAGAGGCACAATGGTGGAGACTTCAGCTTCCTATGGCTTCATCTCCACACCGGAAACTGAGCCAACATCATCATCCTGGTGACGACACCATGAATTAAGTCCTTCTCAGTACCAAATGTCTAGCAACACCCAGAAGAAATTACATTTCAGGAACAGTGAAATGGACTGACTCTTGACCACAATAGCACAGGAAGCGAGAGATAGGGCTGAAATCCTGCCCCATGTTCTGACCTGAACTTGGCTCTGCCGTGGAAATCACACCAAATTCTTTGCGTTTGTTTCTAAAGCTGCTTTTTGTCAGGAATTGCAAGGGATTTACACACACACACACACACACACACACACACACACACACACACATGACAAGCTCCACAACCTTTCTGTGGCCCTGCCTCTCTCAGCTCCGGGAAGGGCTCCCGTGTCCGAAAACTGGAGGATGAGGGATGGAAAACAGGTCCATGTAACCTTCCCCACTGGTGACCTTCTCAAACATCACCAGGAACGATTGTGAGATGAAGTTGTGCCTCCTTCCTCTGTGATGTCACTGATTGAGGGACATGGGAAGTGAGGGTCATTTCTGCTCTTAAACCTGTTCATTCACAGTGATCCTGGTGATCTCAGAAGAGGTGTGTCCTCAGCAATGTGACTTTAACAAAGTCTTCCCCCTGCCAACAGAATGATGTATACTAGATGGGTGTGGCGATGGGTGTGGGAGGTGGAAGCGAGAGGAAATGTGTTCAAGGTGATCCTTAGCCACGTATCCCTTGGGTTAGATGAGACCCTGTGTGGTGGTTTCAGTGATGTCCCCCATGAGCTCATATCTTTGAATACTTGGTCCCCAGCTGATGACAATTTAGGAGGCCGAGCCTGGCTGGAGGAGGCGTTCTTCAGGGAGTAAGTTTTGGGTCTTGCCACAGCGAGCTCATTTGCTCTGCCTGCTACTTTCTGGCTGCTGTGGCAACTGCGATGTCCAGCCTCTGCTTCACCATGCTTGTCCCCCCCATGAAACCCCCCTTTGAAACTGTAAGTCAAAATACCCCCTTTCCTTCCACCAGCTGCTTTTGGTCAAATGTTACGTCCCAGCAACGAGAAGGTGACCCCGCTTAGAACCCCACCCTTCAAGAAATGAAAGAAAGACGCATTGTGGACCAAACAAGTGAGTTTGTAGAATTGTTCGAAGGCACAGCCGAAGCTGTCCAGCGATGGCAGCCGTAGCCCAGTTGGCGAATGTTACGGAGCCGGTGCTGGGCTGAGGCTTAACTCACGACTCTCAGCGACAGACCAGCCGGTGTCTGAGCACTTTCCCAGGTTGACACAGCCATGGCGGGGCAGAGCTGGGATTCTGATGGCGGTGCTTGTCTCCTGAGCTTTCGGCAGCGTGATAGAGGACATGGCATCTACTTCTGGGTCCCTGCACGTGGGGGTGTTTGGACATCTTTCTTCGTCTTAGACAAGAGCCGCACCAGTGTCGGGAGGAAATTCCATTGAACTTGTAGCACCTTAGTGTCCAACAGAAGGTCACCGTCCTGTAACGCTCGGGAGTGTGGGCACTGAGCTGGGCTCAGTTTCCAGCTCTGTCGCTTGGGATCCCTGTGGCCTGAGTCACCCGTCATTGCAGGGAGGAGCTGCTGTCTTGAAGTCATGTGACCGGGTTGAGTGGGTGCATGTGGCCACTTAGCACAGAACCAAGTGCTCAGTACGTGAGGTGTGTGATGAGTCATGGTTACTCAGTCCTCTAGGGAAGGCGAGGGGGCCCTGCATTTTTACATGGCTTCTGGGGATCCAACTCGAGTCCTCATGCTTGCAAGGCAAGCACTTTACCAACTGTGCCGTCTCCCCAACCTGAAGACTCTTCTCAAGAGATTATTTTGGGGCTGGAGAGATGGCTCAGGGGTTAAGGCACTTGCCTCCAGTGCCTAAGGCGCCCAGTTCAATTCCCCAGGACCCATGTAAGCCAGACCCACAAGGTGGTGGCCCTGGTGCTCCCTCCCTCTCTCTCTCTCTCTCTCTCTCTCTCTCTTTCTCTCTGTATCTCTCTGCTTGAAAATGAATAAATAAAATATTTTTTTAAAAAAGAGATTATTTTGCCTTTTCAGTACAGTCTTCATCACACTAGTAATGAG
>PVHP010005670.1:0-64484 GCA_004024765.1 Zapus hudsonius
TGTGTGTGTGTGTGTGTGTGTGTGTGTGTGTGTGTGTGTGTGCTCATAATTGAGATTTGAGCTTGAGATAGGCAGAATAGTGGTCCACAGAAATAGCCTAATTCTAGAAAACCATGAATAAATTTGATTAAATTAATAAGATGTGACCAACTTAAGGATCTTAGTTGGGGAGGCTCTCTGAATAATCTGGGTGTGTAACACCTAATTACTTGAGTTTTCCAAAGTGAAGAAGCTTTTAAGATCAGAGTCTTCAGAAAGGAAAACGTCCTGGCTGATACCTTGAGCTTAGTCCAGTGAGACCTAAGTTGGATTTCTTACCTCCAGAAAGAACTGTAAGATGAAGAATTTGTGTTACTTTGAGTCAGTCAGCTTACGGTGGCTTATTACAACTGCAATGGGCCGTGAATACAGCAGTTCTACATCTCATCACACTCCCACTCATTCTTTTCTTTCTTTCAAAATGACTTCCATCAAGTCAATTGTAACTAAATCTGAGGCTAATTTAGATTCTATTTTTAAATAAAAATTAGTCACAGGAGTCAGAGTAACTATAAAAAAGCTTTGAGGTTTATAAACCTCTATATCTTGGAGCATAAAGAACAACATACTCATCCTTGTATACTTGTATCCATATGCCCATCAGTCTAATTATGTATGCATGTATGTATATATGTATGTATGTGTCTATCTATCTATCTACCTACCTACGTATGAATGTATGTATGTATGTATGTATCTATCTATCTATCTACCTACCTATGTATGTATTTATGTATGTATGTATGTATGTATGTATGTATGTATGTGTGTGTGTATATATGTATGTATGTATCTATCTATCTATCTATGTATCTATCTATCTACCTATGTATGTACTTATCTATGTATGTATGTATCTATCATGTATCTATGTATCTGTCTGTCTGTCTATCTATGTATCTATCTATGTAGCTATGTAGCTATCTGTGTACCTATGTATCTATGTACCTATCTATCATCTCCATCTGTCTATCTCTATCTTTATCTCTGTCCATCCATTCATCCATCATCTAAAAATGTATATTCTGAGAAGATGAAAATTTGTCCAATTTGTGGTAGGGAATCAATGATTAATACTGAGATTAATATTAAGATTCTGGTTTTCCACTATTCAGACTAATGTTCTTAAGTTTTTCAATTTTTAAAATAGGCTTAAAAGACTGTCAGTCCAACAAGTGACTCATACACATTTCAGCATTTGATTTACTACAAAGACATAATTGCCACTCAGGAGGAAAAATGATCTTGGCTTAGTCGATTGGATATCTAGCTAGACAAAAATGAACCTTGAGCCTTCATTCATACCGTCTATAAGAGTTAGTTCTAGACAGAGTATAAGCATATTTGAGAAAGGCAGAGTCACATAGCTTTTAGAAGGAAAACTGAGAGTACTTTCACAACATTGGGGTAGGTACAATTATTAAAAGGATATAAAATACTAACTATAAGGTAAAAGAATGATGATTGAATATCTTCAAAACAAGAACACTTGTTTGTGGGAAGATATAAATGACAGAGTGAAAGAATAGTGACAAGCAGGGAAGAGATATTTTACAATACACTTTCCTGACAAAAGGCTCTGCTATGATTAGAATGTTAGTATTCTCCTCATATTCACAGGTTGAAACCTGTTTCCCAGAATGAGAGTATTAATAAGTGGGTCTTTTTGAGGTGATTGTCAATGAAGCTCTACCTTTAGAGAAGAGGCAGAAAGGAGTAACCGTCTCATGTGTGGGCATATCTCCCATCTTGGAAATAGAGAGTAAACCCTCACCAGATACTGATCTCAGGTGTCTTGATATTGAATGTCCCAGCCTCCAGAACTGTGAGTAATAAAGTTCGATTGTTTCTAGATCGCTTAGACTATAGTATTTTTTAAATAGCAGCCAACACTAAGACAGGCTCATAGTAAGGATAAATAACTATGAATCATTAAGAAGAAAATAAGCTAATTACAAAAGACTTGAACATAAAAGAAGGTAGCACATAGGCTGATAAGCATATGAGATCTGCTCAATGTCATCAGCCACCAGGGAAATATAAATTACAAAGAAATGCTTCATTTTCACACCCACCACAAAGGCTAATAATAAGAGTTGAATTCTATTAAATGTTGTCAAGATACGGAGCAACTGGAACTCTCGTATATTGCTGCAGTGTATTTTCTCAATGCTTTTTCACAACAAAAGCCATGTTTGATCTATATTTATGAATGAATCACCCACCTCTTCACCTGCTCTGTGTCCATAATAAGTGCTCCAGTCTTTGGACTGCAAGCAACATTCTCAAAGGAAGTTACCGGCATATGTTGAGGCAGTTACTGAGGTGAGGATGACAGAAGGAAAGATCAAAATGTTCTCCCAGTCTTGGAAAACAAGGAGGTGAAGCAGTTAGGCATAGATTCCAGTTTGAGTGCAGCCCTTCTTGCCTAGTGTACTTACCCGGCTTCAGAGACCAGCAAGGCACTGCAGAGCTCTGTGGACTCTGGAGTCAGAAGAACTCTGTACAATATGCCAGCTCTGCCATTTGCTAGATGTGTGTGGAGAAAAATGACCCAATCTCTCAAGGGTCCTGGGTTTATCATTTACAAAACTAGAGGTAAGAATGATATCTACCCCGTAGGACTGTTGTGAGGAGAAGAGTCACATGGAAAGAAAGAGTTCCATCATCCTAATCCTAACTTACAGCAAAGTAGCTTTCTGTGTTGGTCACTCTGGTCCAGTGAGAGGATTGCACATTGCTCCCTATTCCTACCAGTGGCTTCATGAACATAAAAACTGGAACTCGCAGAGGCCAAACCTGGATAGTGAGTATGAATGCAAAGAAGTTTCAGAGCTTCCGGCTGTGGAGTTTGATTGGACATGCAGACTCTGCAGTCAGTGGGATCTTTCTGTCTCTTTGCACATGAGAGTGTGAGTGATGTGTGTGCATGGGTGTAGATGCACATGTGTATGTGGAGGTGTGGTTTCCAGAGGTCAGTGCCAGGTGTCTACCTTATTGCTCTTCACTTTTTCCTTCCTTCCTTCCTTCCTTCCTTCCTTCCTTCCTTCCTTCCTTCCTTCCTTCCTTCCTTCCTTCCTTCCTTCCTTTCTTTCTTTTCCTTTCTCTTTTCTTCTTTCTGAGACAGGGTCTCATGCCACATCTGGAGCTCACCAGTTTGGCTAGACTATCTAGTCAGTAAGCCCTAGGGATATTCCTGTCTTGCTTCCCCAGTGCTGGGATTTCAGACATATACAGCCACACCCAGCTGTTATGTGGGTATTGGGGATCTGAACTTGGCTCCTCTACTGAGCTATCTTCCCAACTAAATCAGTTCAATTTCTAGGATGCCGATTTATACGTTGGGGTAGGAACTCTGGGGGTGAGGCTCTGAGGTGTGCATCCTAACAACCCCCCAGGTGAAGGTTGAGAAGCACTTCTTGTTCCTTCATAGATTCTGCTTTCGACCACTATAATCTATTTTGTGCATGCCTTATGTTTAAAAATTCCCACCATGACTTACATATGCCCTTAGGATAAAACCTAGACTTTAGCCACAGCCCAACAGCCCTATGTGAACTGATCATTGCTTCCTTTCCGACTTCCTGTATACTGTGCCATGTCCACCCACCCTCAGCCACTGCCAGCATCCCCTTTTACTCTTTCCCTGGGATGTTTTTGATCCTCCAACCCACTAAGCCTTCTGTCTGCCATGACACGAACTTCCTCAAGATTCCTGACTATCTGGGCTGTTTTAACTTTGCCTCAGCTTCTATGTTCTCATCCAGAGAAGTCTTTTCCATGCTTTTTCCTCAGACTAGTGAAGCCCAGCCTCTCACACTAACCAGGCATTCTGCTTCTCTGACTTCAAGAGTCTTACCTCCATCTCAAATAACATCTTGTGTGTTCATGTTTAGGGACTCTTGCTAACTAGAAGTTAACATCCCTGAGAAAAGTGTTCTTTCTTACCTTGTTCTTGTTCTACCCAACAGTAGTTAGGCAAGTACCTGTCAATAAAGCATTTATGAACAGTTGGAACATAGGTTCAGCTATCATTCAAACTGGTAATTTCTAAACTTATACTGGGGCAAATGGCCAGTTCAGAGTCATACTGTCACTGGCCACTAGGAACGAATTGAAGAATTAACAGCCACCCCTCAGATGGAGGACCAGGTACAGGATTGACTCTGTCTGGAGGTTATAACCAGAAAGAATGCAGCCATCTTCCAGCTGCTTGCCTGCAAAGATGAGCCTTTACTGGCTAGAAGGAAGTCTTCCTAGATCTTCACATTTGCAATGGTGTCA
The DNA here is from genome assembly GCA_004024765.1 of Zapus hudsonius. Classification (NCBI taxonomy): domain Eukaryota; kingdom Metazoa; phylum Chordata; class Mammalia; order Rodentia; family Dipodidae; genus Zapus; species Zapus hudsonius. Next base: position 4,324 of record PVHP010005670.1, read on the forward strand.
CTGGGCTCCACTTCAAGGTTGATGGTCTTTCTGGTAATGGTTTCCATGAAGATTTGCCTTTTGACATGCTAATGAATGTGAAGAAACTCCCAATTTCCAATCAAGTCTACCACCTGAACACCATCTACATGGCCTCAGATGAACAACTCATCACTGAATCACGCATTATTTTGTTGAAAGAATAAATGTGAATAAATAGATTGATGGGTAGAGGGATGAAAATTTAACTGAAACAGAGTGTGCTAGAAGTATTACAATCCTTTTAGCTCAATGATTCATGAGGGCTTATCATTACTCCCTCCCTTTCCCAGGTATTTGGAGATATTGGGACCCTTTGTAGTCATGATTGATTGCAGACATGAAAGGCATCAGGTTCAAGCAGGTGCCTTTCTGATATTGTTGCTGACCTTTCTTCCATCATTTATTCTATAGTTTACTTTACTTAAAAATTCCACTATTACTTTCAATTGCCCTGGAATAAAACCTATTGCACAGAGATGTTGCATTGTCCCCTGCACCCCTCCTCCAGCAAATGCCAAGAACGTTTCATTTGAGTAATGATGATTGAGTCCAATTATCGTATTTTATGACAGTTGGAAACTGGAACGTCTAAGTATTGCAAAGCTCCAAGCTACTGTGTTCTCTTCACGACTCGTGTGATATTTACAGCTTCAATAAAGAAAACCTCAAACTGGGCCAGAAACAGTTAAGCTCAGCTCAGACAACAGCTATTTTGCCTGAGTCTTTATTTTCAGTGACTAATAGGTAAAAGGGACATGAGTTCTCCCGGTCTGTGGAGGCTGTGGCATAAACGACGTCTCTGAGGTCCATTTCTGTGATTACTGAGCTGGATATGAGCGATAGGATATTTTGAAGAGATAAAAATGTCTGACCAGCTAATAACTACCTGACGCCAACACTGAGAAGGAGGGGCACAGTGTGGGTATGGGGAGAAGTGAAAATGTGATTCACTTGGAGATAAAGGCCTGATGAACACAAGTCAGGCATATACATGTGCACCACACAGGCAGACATGCATGTGCACACACCAGACACACCAAAGACACTCAGATATGCAGCATATGAACACTCACCCAGACACAGTCCAAAACTCAACAGACACTAAGTGCACTCAGACACATCTTATTTTAACCTATAGCACACAGGCTACACACATGGCAGAAATTCTCTTCCTAGGCTAACTGTGCATCCATAATAAATGCCTACTTTTCAACCTTAGATACACCTGTGTGTCAAAGGCTTGTGAAACATTCCTGACATAGCCAGTTCATGCAATAGCTAAACACATAAGCTACACACAACCCCCCCACCTCTGTTACAGACACGCACAATGTCTTTCTGCATAATACTTGTACATCTTTGAAATAACCACAAATCATAGATATACATGCAATAATCACAGAATTTTCAGAGACACACAGCCTAAAGCATGTGTATTATTATAATGGCTTCAATGGGAAATGTCCCTCAAAGGCTGCTTGCTTACCAACAAGCACCTTTAACCACTGATCCATCTTCCCAGCTCCCATGTGTTTCAACACTTGGTCCCCAGATAGTGGTGCTATTTCAAAAAATTGTGAAATCTTTTTGGGGCCTTAGCTGGCAGGTATAGATCACCAGGGGCAGGTCTTCAAGGGTTATAGGTGATTTCTGGTTCTGCTTTCTGCAAGTTTCTGTGGCCACAGACTGAGCCACCCTAGCTGGCAAGCCTTCCCTGCCATGATCGATGGATATCTCCTGAAACCATGAGCCAAATAAATACTTCCTTTCTTAGGTTGCTTCTGAGAGGTACTATCATAGCACTGAGAAAAGTAATTAGAACATGCCCAACTAATGCATGTACAACATAAAAATAAAATATAAAACTCTACTGAGACACGCCATGGAAGAAACGATTCAGTGGTGTGGGGATTTAGGAGGGGGAAAAGGTCAAGTGTCAGGAAGGGATTATGAGCATTGTATATTATCTACATGTGTACAGGTTGTCAAGAAATTTAGAAGTGGACTTATGAGGTACACTACACACATATCTATATCTCTTAAAGGTATACATATATCCTTAAGAGACAGGCAGATTACAAGACCCATACTATTCATATGAGCATGCTTATCTGTCACTAATAGCTGTTAAACTCTGGAACCAACATAGATCCAACATTAGCAATGACAAATCAACACACTATATAAAAGCTACTCTGTGTCAGATTAAATACAATCATGTACAGAAAATTCATGTGTCATGAGACCCTCTTTCACCTTTATGAATCTTGCTTCATCTTGGATAAAGGCAGAAAATCAATCCTTAGCACAGTTTGGGCAGCGTTTCTTATGCTGCTCATCTCATCTTGGCTTCAGGAGGAGGGCAGCAGGGATAGCCCAGAGTCCTTATCAGGCTGTCTAGATGACACTGAGCACAGTATCAAGGGGCTCCAAATGTTTCTAACCTACTGTGTGACCTGGGATTTGTTGTTTCCAATATCCATCCCTGAGTTTCTTCATCTGTAAAGCGGGAGTGAACTTAGAACAATTAGAACAGACTGACTATATGACACAATCCCCAGTGAACTGTGGGTTTGACCTCCTCATAGCCCTAAGAAGAGATGAATAGGTCTGGGTCAGTTTAGCAAAAGCATCCATTTGCACATTGAACCTTTCACTTGTCTTTTCTCCCAGACACGCCTGCACAGCATGAATCACGAGTCCAGCCAGGCTTGTCCATAAAGAAAGGCTGTCACTTCTTTTACCATCTTTACTGGATTTTTATTAAGCACCAGAATGCACACCCAGTGATTTACTTGGACTATCTAATTTTATCCTCACAACAATCCTTTCCTGGAGGACCTGTTATTACTCCACTTTACAAATGAGATGTTGAGTTGCATTCTGATTAAGAGACTTTCCTGAGACCTCACACATGTGTACCTTGGAGCTTGGGGTCAAACCTTCTCTCCTGAGATACAGAGGGCTGTGTGACCCCATTCTCTAGCAATTAAAGACAGGTGAACTCAGGGTGATCCTGAGAGAAGCTTGGGATCTTCGTCACTTGGACTAAGGATCTGAGAATGACACAGTGTTCTGTCCTCAGCTAGAGCATCATTAAACTCTCATGTAGCACACACCTGCTGTTCAGGTTGGTAGTGGACTTGAACCTTCCTAATCCTGCTTTTTCCATCTGTAGGCCCCTCCCTTCATGGTTATGAACTGACTAGCCAACATATCCTGTCAAAAGAGCACCAGGTCTCAGATCTTTCTCCAGGCACTTCCTCCTTATTCACTAGCTGTGATGGGCAAGCTGAATGGACACCTTGTTTCTATAAATAATATTGGAGGCCCATGGGGCCCAAGGATTCTCTGTTTGGCATTTAATGTTACCTTTGGTATGCTTAACTTTAGCATAACTTATAATTGAGAAACAAATATTTAGAGTTTGGATCTTGGTTCCAAATCTTGTGTGTGTTATTCTAGGTAACCTTGAACAATATTATTTAACTTTTCTGCAATTGCAGTTTATCTCACATAAAATGCAATTGAATCATAGTGTGTGGACTTTGTGAGGATGTTGTGTGGTTTGTGTGGATTATTACTAATTGTTTCACATGGGATCTGGTTCATACTGTCAGCTATTTTCACCATCAGCACAGCTCTGCGGATAGTCAACAAATATCCATCTCACTTCTCTTTGTATTGCAGCACGCTCAAGTTTGAGAGAGCATACCAGGGCCACCACCTTGTGGGTCTGGCTTATGTGGGTCCTGGGGAATTGAACCCAGGGCCTTAGGCACTGGAGACAAGTGCCTTAACCGCTGAGCCATATCTCTAGCCCTCATCAACAATCTTAATAAGCAGTGCACTCTGTAAGCTACACACCTCAGACAGTCGGGTAAAATGTGCCAACTGAAGCACTGGTGGCAGGTCTTTTATAGGGGTAACCAACTGATCTCTGATGGGATTTGAGGCTTGCTTCATGAGAGAGAATTCACCCTGGTACTGAAAAACTCTTCAAAAGCCCATTGCTGGAAAGACCATAAGCTCTAGGGGGAAGTTACTACTGTTTTTGGCTAAATGGATATATTATGCCTACCAAATTGCCTTCTAAATATTTATATTTTTGCTCATATATTAATACTACTTTTTTTTCTTTTCATTAGAGAAGCTTCTTTTTTTCACAAGGTGGTGTCTCGTGGATAAACTTAAAAACTCACCAAAGTGCTGAGAAGAATTGACAGTGGACTGACTGTTCAGCACTGAGAAAACTCTTATAATACCCTCTGTCATGGTTTGATACAGGTGTCCCCCACAAACAATTGAATGTGTTCTGATAGATCAATCCTCAGCTGATGGCAGTTTGGGTTTTACAACCTTGATGAAGCTGTGTTGTTGGGGGTGGGCTTATGAGGTTATAAGCCAGCGTCCCCTTGCCAGTATTTGGCACACCTTCCTGCCGCTGTTTGCAGTGCTGTGGCAGAGGTGATGTCCACCCCACTGCTCATGCTATCGTTTTCCCTGCCAGGATGGAGTTTTCCGTCGAGTCTATAAGCCAAATAAACCCATTCCTCTACAAGCCGCTTTTGTTTGGGTTCTTCCTGCGCAGCAACTAGAAAGCTAACCGCAACACCCTCCAAGACTCAGAGATTGTTGTGGAAGAGGTGATGGAAAGAATGTAAGAACCAAAGGATTTGGAGGAGTGCTTTGGAAGGCTGTCTTCCAGACACAAAATCCGTGTTCATGACCTCATAGTGGTTGATGCTACCTGAATAAGACCTACATAATATGAGGGCAGATATAAATAGGACATCAAAATAGATGGGAGTTTAGCTGGAAAGAAGAAGGGGTTCAGTGGAGGGGGCACAGGGAGGCGGAAAACAAGGGTGATGGGAGGAAATTATGATCAAGGTACATTAAAATAAGAAAAGAAATAACACAAGTCAAAATTAGTAAGATTGTAATAACTTCCCATGGCTCAGTCTTATAGGTTCCATTTCCCCATTCTAAGAAAGTGAATACTCACTAGTGCGGGAAGGTGGAATCTACGGCATGATCAATAGACTGCCCACTATCAACTGCCATGATTTTTTCTCTTTTCTTAGCACTGGCTCCACAGTCCATGTCTTTGTCCCAGAGTTCCAACTTCTGTGAAACTCTTGTACACATTGAAATGCTCCCTTTTCTTAGTTCTCAAGTATGCCGAGACTGCTTTGGGGCAGCTGGGAGTATTAGAAAATTGAAGTAAGTTAATGTTAAAGATTATTAAAAATAGATATTTGGGAACTACAATTATGGCTCAGTGGGTAGAGAGATGGAGAGAAATGGATGGATTCAGTGTGTCTTTAGAAAATAAAATTGGTAGTGTGAAGGGGAAAGTATGGAGGGGAACTTCCATGGTTTCTACTTGAGGTCGTACAGTGGCAGAATTAAAGAAGTCTACCTTTTAGTCTTGTTGAGATAGGCATTTCTTTTCTTATTCTTTAAATTCCCTGGGAATCCTTCATCTACCTACCTAGCTTGTGTCCCCTGTGCTTAGGAGACCCATGGGAGGGTTTATGTCCATGACAAAGAATGGTAGAGTAAGAAATACCTTAGACACCAATCATTCCAGCAACCTCATTGTACAAAGAGATAAAGAGGTCTGTGGCCTCAGGGAGCTACAGAATGTGCTTAGCATTTGTTGGGCTTAGGGCCTCTTCATGGCCTTTGCTGCTTTGCACCCCTGACCAGATGCTTGGAAAGGAATGAGATGCCACACACCCAACCTTGTTGTTCAAAAACCTCCATACTTAGTATCTAGTAATTAAAGGCCAGACGCTTTGAATAGGCTCTCAGTTATGACATACAAATTGGTTTAGACTGTTGATGGAGTTAATACAGAGAGCAACTTAGGAAGTGCCTGGCACAGATGAAATGCTGTATAGTTATGTATTTCTTGTATACCCTAACCCTTTATGGTCCTGGAAGAGAGATCTCCAGTATCCGTTCTCTCTCCTTTTCTCTTAAGAGTGCAATAAGTGCATGGCTGCTCGGCTGCTCACTAAACTTCCTAGCAAGGACGCATATGACTAGGCTCAGGCCAATGGGCAGAGTGGAAGTCAGGTGAGTACAAGCCCATGTCTAGACAATTCTAGGCCATTTCTTAGAAGGTTAAACCTTTCCTCTGGACTTCATGTTCCCATCTTTTTTGTTTGTTTGTTTGTTTGTTTGTTTTGTGGCTCACAAGGACCACTGATAGGGCAGCAATGGAAGCCCGTTGTGTAGACAGCACAGCTGACCTCAAAGCAGAGCTCTCTTCCATCCATCTGAGACCCTGCATGCTCATTATATATTGTTCTTGAGAGGGAGAAATAACCTCTATTCTGTGAGCCCATGAATTTTGGTGGTCCTTGTATTAGCAGCTTAACCTGAACCCCAACCCCTCAGGTCAACCTTCCCTTCCTCCCTTCCTCCCTCCCTTCCTCTCATGACTGCCTTCCTTCACCCAGCACTGCAGCGACAATTTTTCAAACCTGCTGCTATGGCCCTTTCTCTCAACCTCAACTTTCCCCTCTAGGCCTTTCTTCAGGCTCTTTCAGCACTGGAATGCTTTTTCACCGCTCATGCACAGATATCTATAGAACAAATGATGACATCCACCCCGGGGATCTTTGTCACATGTGGTAGGCATGAAGCTAGGTGCTATCTATCTGTCTTCACAGTCTTCTGGCACAGGAGTAGGATTGCTATTTTGTTGGTGAGTAGCAGGATTCCACATTGTTTAGTGTTAGCCCACAGGTTGAGAGGCTGGACAAGGTTAGGATTGAATCCTGGCTCTGGCACATCCTTTCCACACCCTGCAGGTTCCTCCTCTGCAGCCTGGGCCTAGTGATGGCACGAGTCTCACAGGAAAGCTCCTGATGAGTGATATATAGGGTGACTACAACCTTGCTTTTTAAGGATAGTTGGAGGTCATTGTAGCCATGGCCACCTCGAGACAAGGCCCAGCTGGGATGGCATTCACTCCAGAGGATTGCAGATTTCTCTCATGATACAAATCCCAGGGTATTTCTTAAGCATGCCCCCTCTCTATCTCCTTTGCTGGCCCCATTTCCGGTGTGGGATGTGACTGATGAACCCATATTTCATAAGACATCTGAGTCCTCGTCATATTCAGGGACACCATGGAAGCTGAGCCTAGTTCTTGGCTAAAAGTGGATCTCTTGATATAGCCAAGGCTCCTTGCGTTCTGCAACACCCACTTCTACTTCTCATTATCATTACTTTTGCAATGTACAGGTCTTCACTTCCCATAGCATTGGAGGCTAGATAGGAAGTGATGTCCTTCACCTGTATTTTCTTTCCTAATCACTTTATAGCACTGTCATCAACAGAGATGAAGGAAATGATGATGACTACCCTAAAAGTACCCTGTCACATTTGCTAGGCGTGACATTAGGCCCTTCTCGTGTACCATCCATTGGTTTCTCTTGGCCTTCCAGCACAAAAGGTGGGATTCCTCTTTCATTGGCAAGGTAGTTAGATTCAAAGAAGCAAAGTGACTTGACCAAAGACACACAGCTGAGAGGTAGAAGAGAAAGAGCAAAAGAACCTGACCAAAGGCACATGGTGAGAGGAGGATGCATCTTCTTCAGGGAGAACATGACTTCTCCTTGCAAGCTAATGCCACTCATGACAACCACATGGAACATTCCTTCCCAGAAGCAGCAACCAAACTGAGCAATTGCATTGTCTTTCTTCTTGCACTGCTAGATATACAAACATCTGGGCACCTGGGGTGGGGAGTGAGAGGAGAGACCTGAGCCTCTACACACTCTCTGCTGGTCAGTGTTAGAGTAGGGGAGACATGAACATGACCTTTCTTATGGAGTGCAGGGTCAGGACTCATGTCTAATAGAAGTTGAGGATACCAGTAGGAATGGGACAGAATTAGAAATTCTTTATGCAATGGAAGTGATTTTGAGTTAATGAAGCATTTATTGATTTAACATGTACTAGCTTTACAAAGAGATGAACTAGTACAGATTCTACCTCCAGGTGCAAATGGAGTTCAACCCTATTATCTCTTCAGTTAGGAAAAGTGAGTACAAGGAAAAACAAACAACATCCATCCTCAAAACCATCTTTTCATGGCTCATCTTACAAGGGTTTATGAATGACAGCTCTGTGTTTGGAACCTCTATATGACCTTGACTCTCTTCCACACTAGGCGTTCCCCCTGGCATTGATTCTTGAGCCTTCACCAGCACCCAAGCCCCTAGGGAGCCAGGCTGTTTTCCAGGGAGGCATAATTGCTCTAGGATCATCGCATCATGTAAAGAAATGCACTCTAAGCTGTCAGTGTATGCAGAGTGTGGAATTTAGGAGCCCTGTCAATCCTGTATGAGCAAAGAGAATAATTGATCAGTGGTACCTTTCACTTTAAACACACTTCACATCCTGAAAGATGCTCATCCTTTACATATGAACTGGCACTTCAGAGATTTCTGAGCACTTCGTGCCCATTATCCTATTGAGCCACCCAGAAGTCTAGTAAGATGGATGACAAGAGAGAGGCTCTCCATACCTTAGGCTGTGTCCCATGGAATCTGGGGTCTCGGCTGGAAATTCACTGCTCCAGTCCAAGCTGCTACTCTAATCAAATAACCCTTCAGATTTCTGTTTGCTTGACTGAAAAGCACCATTTCTCATGGGAATATTTTCTCCTGTCTTCAGTCACTTCTGATGTGGGGTAGAAATGCAGTTATTTTAAAGAATGATTCTATCAATTGTGGAACAGAAGCACGGCAAGAGATGGAGTATTTCTGGTTGGGAGCTCCTAATTCTTCTGAGTTAATGCCAAGTTCAAGGGACTTCTTGTACCATCGTCAAGGATGAGAAATCTCCTCAAGAAGAGTTCCCCAAGTTGAGCAAGTTCCACACTGTCTTGATGATTAGTCACCAGGTAGAACCATGGACTGCTCAGCCAGCAGCTCTGTTCAAGACAAACAGATGGCAGTATATGTGTGGAAATACTTTCCAGGATTTTGCCTGCAAGTAGATCCTGAAAGCCAAGCAGACAGCTGAGTCATTCCTCCACCAGCTTGGCCTGTGTTGGCTGTCAACTGGGATAGCTCAGGATTAGGATCCAAGTCATGCTTGGTAGACCAGCAGGCCAAGACAAGTTTGCAAGTTAAAGTCAGGGCTTCAAGGATGATGAAGTCATGATGAAGTGAGGACACACCAGGCCCAAGATAATGAGAGAATAAGGTAGCAAGCATCTGTTCTGCTGAAGAAGTATCAGCTTTAATTCTGTTTATTTGCCTGATGGGTGAGAAAACGGGCAAATGTAGTCAGCTCATGAAACACCTTGGTGACGTACAGTGATGCAAGGAATTATCTCGCATACCTCTTCCTCTTGCTTTTGCTTATTTATCCTGGTTCTACTTTCCCAAGAGACATTCCCATTATTGTCCCTGAAACAGTGTACTTCACTGCATGCATTCTTCCTCAGGGTTCAGTCTCTACCAGGCAGCACCGTACCTCAGCAGCATCAGGTCTCAGTGACATTTGACATTAACACTAGTCACACAGGATACCTTGCCACAAGGACTAATACAGACAGCCCACAGAGGAGGATATACAACTGATCAGGGATGGGGAGGGGGGGAATTGGGGAATTCGGGATAACAACGCATGGTTTGCCCACTAAATAATGTAACACATTATGGACTATAAATATATATTAAAAAAAATAAATAAATAAATAAAAAAAAAAAAAAAGAATGGTGCAATTTTAACTATTTGCTGTTAGGTAGAGCCAATATTTCTCAGGGTTCCTGGACAATGTGGTCTTGTTATAATTATTCAGAGTGTCCCCTTACCTTCTCTTAGTTTGGATCATATATTGGGATCATTGGTCTTTAGATTAATAGAAGATGTGGGTATGGAGAGGGTTAGGGATCCTGCTTCAGTCTTGTAGTGGGTTGGAGGGAAGGTGTTGCAGTCAGTTTTTCAGTTGCTGCTCATAAAGAACCCAAGCAAAAGAGGCTTGTGGAGTTTATTAGGCTTAAGGACTCAAGGGGAGACTCCATCCTGGCAGGAAAAATGATGGCATGAGCAGAGGGGTGGACATCACCTCCGCCACAGCACTGCAAACAATGGCAGAAAGGTGTGCCAAACATTGGCAAGGGGAAGTTGGCTTGTAACCCCATAAGCCTTCCCCCAACAACACAGCTCTAGGAAGGTTCTAATTCCCGAACTGCCATCATTTGAGGATCGATCACTGAGAACACATTCATTTGTTTGTAGGGGACACCTGGATCAAACCATGACAGAAGGGAACTGATGTCCCAGTGCACCCTTCCTTGGCTATTCATTTATGTGTTTACACCTTCCCTTGGTCTGGAGAAGATTGGAAGCAGTCACTCCCCTACAAAGTTTAATATCTTGTCGTTACTATTTACCACCTTGGAATCATCGAAGTTTAGAGCTCCCCTCCTAAAACCAACTTGGAACTGGGGCACGCTTGTATATCAGGGACATATATTAATTTTAAGCTCTCTGGAGATTTAAAAAACTTTTCCCCCATAATGCCATTCTTTATGCTAGAATTTTCCACTGACTTAGTTCAGGAGGAACAATGTTCTTAGCAGCAATGCTGGCGAAGGGGACTTCAGAAGCAGGTTGAAATCCAGTTAGTAGCTTAGGATAGGGAATTAGAATGGCCCTGGACCACATGTCTTTTACCTTGTAGCTGGATAGCCTGAGCTTCCTCACATGGTGGCCATTCTGTATCAAAGCAGCAAGAATGAAGAAGCCCCAGTATACAAATTCTGTTCAAGTCTCTGTGGGTATCATGTTTGTTACTATTCTATTTAACAGAGAAAGTCTTCTTGTGGCCAAGTCCAGAATCATTGTGGCTGGGGAAGAGCAGCACACAAGGATATAGTGAAGAGAGAATTTGTACTTGTTTGTGAAATCCCATTAGGGCATCATCAGAATACTCTTTAGACTCTGATGCCACTCTGTTGTTACCACCACCTCCATTGGAACCTCCATTGCATCATGTCTTGTATGGCTCCCCGTTTCTTTTCCTGCTTGGATACAGCTATTCTTCCTCACTCTTTTTTTAAAGAAAGGGCCTCATGTATCCCCAGGCTAATCTGAAACTATGTAAATGAGGATGACCTTGAATTTCTGATACTCCATTCTCCACCATGCCAGGTTTTATGTAGTTCTGGGGATTGAACTCAGTGCTTGTGCATACCTGGAAGGCACTTTACCCACTCTACGCCAGCCCTTGGGTAGAGCTACTCAGCTATTCTCTCCTTCATGGTCATGCATGCCATTTTTCTGCTTAAAACACAATGGTGGGCTGAAGAGACAGCTCAATGATAAGCTGTAGAATCCACACAAAAGCTGAATGCAACAGTGCATATCTGTTATCCCAGCATGGCTGTCCCAAGATGGGAGGTGAAAACAGGAGAATCTCTCAAAGCTCATGGGCCAGATATCCTGGATTTTCCAATGGTGAACAAAAAGAGGCCCTACCTTAAACAAGGTAAGAACTAACACTTGGCACTGTCTTTCTGACCTCCACACATGCACTGTGGTGCACCTGCACTCACACACATGAATGAACACACATGTATGTCATGCTCAACCAAAGATAATAAAACTCAATTCTTCCCTCTTATTCTAAGGATAAAGATCAATGGACTAATCATGGTTACAGAATCCTGTGTGATCTCACCCTGCCTGCATCCTACCTTCTCCTTGGCTTCCTTAAGATCCTGGAGCAGTATTATGCTTCATTTGGGGATGCCTCTCATCCCAGGGACTTTGATCTGGTGGTCCTTCCTAGAATGCCTTGCTGCTGCACTCATCTAGGGGACTCTGCCAGTCTTGCTTCAGTCCCAGACCTAATGCCACCTCCTGGGGGAGTCTCCTCTGGCCCTCATTCATTCAGGTTCTCACTTCGTGCATCTGTAGCTCCTCATTCTTGTTCTGTGAGGCAGACTTTCAGGTTGAGTGTGGGTGGTTTCTCTCTCTCTCTCTCTCTCTCTCTCTCTCTCTCTCTCTCTCTCTCTCTCTCTCTTTCCACATTACTGTGCTTCAAGCTCCAAGGGAGGGAAAATACCTATTTTGCTTGTCATACCACCCAAGAAACCTAGCATAGGATTTGGCACACAGTAGGTGTGCAGTCCATTGTCCTTTTAGTGAAGAACATCCAGCTACCTCCCACAAAGCTGCCCTTACCTCCCTCCAGCCTCTTCTCTGTGCTTGTGTGGAATTTGTCAGCAAGAGAGCTGAGAATTTGTCCTGAATTTTAAACAACATTTGATTCCCAAATAGGGAGATTTAGCAGACAAAGCTCTCTCCTTCATACTTTTTTTTTTAAGCTAAGGCTGAGATACTGCTCACCCTCTGGGGACACTTCCACAGTGTCCCCCCCTCCCAGACACACACAAAATGGGTGCTGTGAACTGCTCTCTCCGAAATCTTGTGAAAAGGGCAGAGTATTGGAATTTGAGACAAAGGGAAGAAAAATGAGCTGGCTTGAAAAGTCGGCCAGCATCATAATGAGCGAGATTATTCTGGGAAATGCAGGAGTTGGCTCTAAAGGCCCTGGTAAGAGGCTGTTTAAAACTAGCCCAGGGCCAAACACTGCCTACTCCTACACACAGACATACATGGCCATCACATGGCTACCCTCTCTGCACTAGCTATGGCTGGAAGCCTTAGTCCTTGGTGGGGAGTCAGTCTTTTCCTGGCTGTGAAACTCATCTGATGGAAGAAGGGGTTAAAAAAAACTAGTTCTCAAGCTCAAGTTCCTTGGTATTACCTTATGCCATCTAATTCAGGAGTTGGGCCCTAGGACCTGTTTGGGGGTATTCAAATATCTCTACTTCTTAGGTTCACTTTCTGGAACACAGAGTGTGGTGGTTTGATCAGGTGTCCCCAATAAACTTATGTGTTCTGAATGCTAGTCCCCAGCTGGTGTCGATTTGGGGATTGGAGCCTCCTGGAGGCAGTGTGTTGATGGAGGCAGGCTTATGGGTGTTACAGCCAGCTTCTCCTGGCCCGTGTTCAGCATACTCTCTTGCTGCTGTTGTCCACCTGATGTTGTCCATGAGATGTTGTCCAACCTCTGCTTATGCCATCATTTTCCCTTGCTATCATGGAGCTTCCCCTTGAGTCTGTACACCAAAATAAATCCTTTCCTTCCATTATCTGCTTTGGTAGAGTTCTTTGTGCCAGCAATGAGAAGCTGGCTGCCACACAGAGGAAGTAGATATATGAGGATTACTCAATGTGAAATTCACCCCCCACCTCCCCATAGGCTCATGTATTTGAAAACCTGGTCTCCAGCAGGTGGTGCTGTTTGGAGAGGTTGGACTAAAGTCCTTGAGGGCTACTGCTAGAAGCTTCTTAATGGTTTTGTGTATAAATGGCTACACCTCACTTATGCCACCATGGAGAGACCCTTCCAGAACTCACTGTATCCCCTTAAACTAAAATAACTCTCTCCTTCCTTAAGTTGCTTTTTGTCAGATATTTGGTCATAACCATAAATGAAATAATTAATAGAGTGGTGTTGGCATTGCTGGCGTCAGCCTGGGGACCTGCATTCAAGTGGCCAGCATGCTGCGTGCTCCTGCGTAGCTCATTCTCCTTGCCTTAGTTTCAACTCCTTTAGTAATATTTATTGAACAATTACCCCGTAATTATATGCGAGGCGCATTTACTTTGATATGCTTTTTCTCCTCTTTCTTATTTTACATGGCAACCATTATTATTTTCACTTACACATGTGCCAGCAGTGAAGTTCAGAGAGGTGGCCTGAGGTTTCACAGCAAGGAGGTAGGAGCCCCACCATTTCAAAACCAGGCCTGTGTGCATCACACAACCCAGAGCTCACAGTTCACAGGAGAGGCATTGAGTTCTCTTGTAAACTCAACCCCATTGCTCACTCTCTCATTCAAATTCAAGCAGAGCAATGGGGATATTTGGACACTCGCATGGATTATTTTTATGGTCTGGAAATTACACTAGTTTATTGGCACAATGTTGGGGATCGGTACTGCCTCTGTTTTTATGGATGAGAAATCAGGATCTCAAATACAAGTGTCTTCCCTTAAGGATTTACCAGAGAGCCAGGATTCAGACAAGTGTCTGTCTCACCCAAGGCCTGTGCTCTTTCAGTCATAACTGTGTTTTAAAATGGGACTGCCTTTGGCTTCCTTCAAAGTTCTCCAAGGACATCATCTGATGTGTGAACTTAGTTGACTTAAGAGTGGACAAGACAGGACTCCCCCAACATAGTATGAACTCTAGAAAGAAGCAAGTAAGACATCCAGGTGAGGAGTAAAACACAATGGAAACACATTCACACACATGCAACAGCAACTCAGTACGTTCATCACATCTATTTAAATTGTTTTTAAAATTCAAAATTAAGGCAGCAATGTGTAGATCATTGAGAACAGAATCAAACTATGAAGTTGAACCACCACAACTTCTGCTTCTTGCCATCCTACAATCTTGGCCATATACAGGACGAGGCCTGGGCTTCCAGGGCCTGGCTGCTGGTCATGGACTTCCATGGTCTATTTGGGTGAGCAGAGCAAAAAGTGCTCTGTCTGGAGGGGACTAGGCTATGAAGTGGGTATGGAACAGAGCCTCTTGAGAGGGCAGTGTCTGCGAATCGGCAGACATGGAGACACAGCCAACCTGTTTATACCTTTCTTCCTTGGGAAAAAATGAGTGAGCACATCAAAATATCTTGCCTAAAGAAGTCTCTGGATCATTGCTAAACACTATGTCCTCAGAGAGTCTAGGACCAGTAGTTATTTTTGCTTTTTACCTTTTTCAGAGATTTCAATCCACCTGAGGGTTTTACAAAATGTTGAATTTATTTCCCAGGGGAAATGGCTACATGAGCACATGCAAAATTCACATGTCAGTTCAAGAAGTTCAAGGGTACCCAGAAGCCTGTGAATGAAATTCTAATAACTACCGCTAAAGGAATGTTGGTGAAGCAGAAAGTGCATTATATTGAACAGAGAAAAATATTTACCAATCATAATGTGAACAGGTCATTTTGTTCCCTGGGGCTGTTTCCTCAGCTGGCGAATGGAGAAGATAGCAATATGTCTACCAGGTCAAAATATTGGGAAGATGGAACAACTTGATGAAAGCGAGAATGCTGTATAAACTATAAAGTGCTTTTTCTCCTAGTTGGCTGAGAGTTTGCATGTCATTGTCAATGTTTTTGGTCTTTATAAAGTTGTCTGGTCCAAGAAATGGAAGTCTTTGAGGACAAGAAGAGGCATCTTCCTGGGGATGGGTGAGCTGGGCTTGGCTGGCTCTGAGACCCAGGGTTTGACCCTCCCTTCTTCCTGTTCCTGTCCCACTTCACCAATCACTCCAAGCCCTTTGGAGAGCTCTTTCATGCAGATATGCACCGCTCTCCCTGCAGATTAGTCCCGGCAGCAGATAAAGAGGGTTGAGTGACCTAGACAGGCTGCAAATGAGCTCCCATTAGCGTGGTCTGTATGTCTCTGGTGAAAGGGGTTGGTAAACAGTTCCCACTTATCTTGCTCCTCAGCATTTAGCTGATTTCCATAATGAGCTTCATTGGACTGCAAGGCCCCAGAGGTGTCCTCAGGCTTCCTGAAAGCACTGTGTTCTTTCTGTAAATCTGATTCATGGAGAGGTGAAGGCAATTGTGTTAACAAAGTGGGGGAGTACCACCAATATACAGGCTACAGAATGTGAGGGGGTGGTGGGTCTTTGCCCCTAGATTCCAGACTGGGAAACTGAGGCATCCTGGATCTTGAAGGACTCTGAAGGGGCATTCTGTAGTGACCCCTCCTCTCAAGCATAAGGTGAGAGGAGCAAAATTGACATACCTGTAGGCGTTGACCATCCAGAATAAGTCAGAGCATCTGGCCACATGTTTTCTAAGTATTTTTCAAGAGTAAATGGCAAAAAATTGTTAAAATGCCCCGATTTCTTCCGCAATTATAACTCAGGTTACAGTCAACTTTATTGCAGCAAGAAGGTAAACATAAATTCTAATGACAAAGAACATTTGTCCAAGGCATTGGACATTCATCTGCTTATTTAATCATTCTACCCTGTCCCTTTCCTTCCTCCTCTTCATTCTTTCATTCAGAAGACATTCTTTAGTGCCCACAATGTGCTGGACCATGCTGTGGGCCAAGGACCAGACAGTGCACCCTGGCAAATCTGTGCTCCAGTGGAATGGACAGTCTGATGGGAGAGGTGGCAATTAACAGAACTGTTAAGTAAATAAATGCAAAACTGCCACTTTGAGAAGAGCTGTGAAGGAGACATACTTGATAGGATGAGAGCCTCTGATGGGGAGAATAACACCGTCGTTGTCGGGGAATACTTCCCTGAAGAAGAAGTGCTTGAGTTCTGAGATGAGAAGGAGTTATTTAAATAGGAAGAGACTTGCAGCAGAGGGGCTAGATTGAGAGACCCTGCCCCTGTCATCAGAAGGAAGATGCTCAGTGGGTTGGTGGATTACGCTGGCTTCTCTGCAGTGATGAAAGGCCCTCCAACATTAGAAATTGAACATCATTGTCAATGGCCTAGACTACCTTGAGCAACACTCATTATCCACAACTTTGGAAGTTAGGATATCCAGTATCAAATAACCTGCAGATCTCGTGTGTGGTGAGGATGTGCTCTCAGGTTTGCAAATGGTTGCTATAGCCAAGAGAACAATCTTCTCTCTGGTGTCTCTTCTCATAATCACCATCAGGATTCCATGCTCATGGCTTCATTTCCACTTGAAGGACCCACCTCCTCATATGATTATGTTTGAGTTGGAGTTTTTAATGTATGAATTCTTTCAAGGGACCTAAAATCATTCAAGCCATAACAGTAACAAAGATTTGTTTCCTCTATGTCCACACTTATATAACACAACTGGTTCAAATCACTCCCGTATAAGATACAGAAGTCCCCTCAGGAACTTTGCAAGTTTCTTGAAGGAGGATCAGAAGCATATGGTAAACAGCACTCATGGGGCTACAGGGGATCAGATGGAAAGAAAATCAGCTAATGTGGCAGGATAGTAGGAATGATGACATATGACCTGAGCTGATGTTGCAGAGGCAAATGTAGTTAGACACTGTAAGCACTCACTCGTTTGTACGGGTTCACAAGTCTTTTGTAAGGTTGTGCATTCCCCACCTCAAAAATATACAATTCAAACATTCCAAAATCTGTAGCATTTTGTTCCCTGACATGACACCACAACTCTCCTTACAGGATGGGTTGCAGTCAAACCCAGGTGCACTACAAATACCATATAATATGACCTTCCAGCTATGTGCACAAAGTTTATATGAAGCATAAATGAATTTCATGTCTAGACTTGGGTCCTATCTCCAAGATATTTTATTAACTATATGCAAATATTATAAAGTCTGAAAAACAGAAAAAAATGAAATTCAAAACACTTCTGATCCCAAGCATTTTTGTTGAAGGGTACTCAACCTGTACTAAGAGCACTGGGTAGCTGTTGAAATTTTGTAAATACAGATTTTTTTAAATACAGAGATTTTAATAGGAGAAACTTACCAGAGTTCTTATTTACAGTTGCGGTTGCTGCTATGAACAGTAAGCAGTTGTTGAGCATTGATTCTGTATCACTCATTTCTTTCCTTCTTAGTGACTCTGATATATTTATCATTTAAAAATATTTTATTTATTCATTTTCAAGCAGAGAGAGAGAGAGAGAAAGAGAGTGAGCGCACCAGGGCCACCACCTTGTGTGTCTGGCTTATATGGGTTCTGGGGAATTGAACCCAGGGGCTTAGGCACTGGAGGCAAGTGCCTTAACCGCTGAGCCATCTCTCCAGCCCTATTTACCATTTTCATTCTTACATAATAAAGAGAAGAGTGAGACAGTGAATGGACAAACAACATTCTTGTAGCCTGTTCTATTGACTAGATGCCCTATGTTCTTCTTAATCTACCATCCTTGTCTTTGACAGCATCAGTCTGAGTAGGGATACTGGGGCTGAAACTCATTGGAGGAAGACTGTTCTGGTAAATGTGGCATCACTGGTTCTAGCAAATGGAGGGATCCTGGAAGACACTTTATGAATGGGAAGGATGGAAGGAAAGAGGTATGGGTAGATAGAACAACAGATGGCTGGATAGATAGACAGAAAGATTGATGGATGGTTTGAAGGAAAAGTGAAAGCATGGATGGATGCATAAATGGAGCCGGTGTTGGATGGATACATATAGGTAGGCAGCATTTGAGAACTTTGTTAGCAGATGGGGTTTGAGATTAACAGGGAAAACTGGGAAGAATGGATATGTTTCCATACTGAAGAGACCCAGTAATTTGTAGTGTTTTGTATGTGTCCCAGTCAGCCACATGCCACTGGGATGAATCTTCAAACCAGGCACAATTTTGGGGAGGAAAGTATTTATTGAAACTACAGATTGAGGGGAAGTTCTGTAACAGCGAAAGAGGTTGGCCCTCTTTCACAGGTCCAAGCAGGGAGAAAAACCCATCACCTACACCACATACACAGAACAGGGAACAGGCAGGAGGGGCCAAGGAGAGAATTTCTTCTCCTTTACACAGCCTTAGGGTGGGGTCTTACAACTCTTCCCCAGACTTAATGGCTTCCTGAGTCTCTGGAATTTCCTTCCTTCTCTGCCCACACAGGAAAGGATGTTTACTTCTAGCTCCTTTGAGCTTCTTTACATTTGCCCCTTGCTGAGAGGCTGCCTTCCTGTAAACATCCTAAGAGATCCACCCAAGATTACTTGAAAGGTCAAGTTGACAACAAAACTTAACCATCACAGTATGTTTGTCATTTTTACGTTTTCTATTGCTTGAGCTGGGGAAATGGCTACATGGATAATGTGCTTGCCATGAAAGCATGAGTCCCTGAGTTTGGATCCTTAGAACCCACATAAAAGCTGCTGGATACTTTAGCAGGTGTGTGTAATCTCCACATACCTGTGGGATGAAGGCAGGTAGAAACAGAAGAATCAGCCAGAAATTTGGAGGCAGCTAACCTATTAAGAACAGTGAGAACACCTGCCTCAAATGAGGTGAAAGACCAATACTCGAAAATTGTCCTCTGATCTTCACACACGCGCGAACACACACACGCGCACACACACACACACACACACACACCATGAAGTTTTATTTTGTTTAATCTATGAGTTATAGACACAGAAAGTACAAACAGGTCTGCCATTCACTAGCCAAACCAGTATCAGATTGTGTTTACTTGAAAGTTGCTGAGTGATCAGGTTTATGCACCAGGAAGAAACCAAATGCAGGAGAGAGGGAGATTAAGCTCTGCTCTAAGAGGTCATGTTAAGTCTGATCCTCGATGCAAATGAGCCAGCAAAGAGCTCTGTGAGGGCTGCCTCTCATATTGCTAAGAGCCTCTATCTCTCACATCTTCAGCATCTACTGATGGAGTTATTGTTCCATAACACCCTTCTGGAATACACACCTAGATATCCTGTGTGATTTCTATCTCTGCCAGAGAGTAACACCAGCATGCATCTTCAGTGGCTACTCAGTATGCTGCTTCTTGAGGAGACACTCTTAAATTTTCCTGCCTTGGTTTTCAGGGAAGTCTGAAGCTTGCTCAGGCTCCCTGGGCAGTGGGTAAATATCAGAAGGTAGATGAGATATAAAGGCTAATTTGTCATTGTCTTCAAAGTACCTCAAGGAAGGTTCAAATAATGACAATCAACCTGGAAAGGCTATTAGACAACATCACAACAGGTTGAATAGCACCACGAAGGAAGTCATTGTGAATAGGGTTAGGGAGTAGAGCACATTTTTGAGTTAGGAAGCCACAGAAATTTAGGAGCCAAACTAGCTCTTTTGGTGATTATTTGCTTTCTTGGGAACTGACTAGGGCACAATGAGAGTACATTAATCCCTTCTGTGTGCAGTACCCACAATGGCTTAATTAACTCATACTAGGCTACACTTTTTAAAGGTTCCAATGTCTTCCATGATTACCACATTGAGGATCAAGCATCCAGCCAATCAATGTTTGGGAAATATACATAGCCTATATCCAAACCATAGTACCCATGTCTAATTCTGGCTAGATATTTCCTGATGTTAATCAGCTCAAGTCTCACAATTTCTAGTGGCCAATGACACCTCAAATTCTATCATGTTCTTCCTTCATTTATTACGTTGTCTATTCATTCATAATTCAGTCACACAGTTATGAAAAATGTGTATCAAGACCACTATAAATACTAGGGACTCCCAGCATTTCTCTGTATTCAGTATGCAGGTTCATTTCTATAAGCATGGTGCAAGTCATGAATGTTGTTAGCCCAGGACTCTGTGTCTTTGTCATTCTCCCCACTGGTGGTTTGGGCTCCTGCAACCTTATCCCCGACTCCCACAACTCTGTCCTCTGCTTGGGCTGCTGCCCAACCTTTCTGTTCACCCTTCTCACTCCTGCCTCGGCATGGCATGTCAACTTATGTGATCCCTCCTTTGACCCATTTACCAAATCCTATCAGGCCTTGGCGACCAGAATCAATTTCCTATTTTCTTGAAACATCTACTCACCAGTCTAGGCAAGTTTACCTTCTGGTGACCTCTGGAAGCCATGTTATTACTATAGATTCACTTATTCTCACCTGAAGTATTAGTCTGGTTTATTAACTTGTGAAAAGCACTTGGAGTTGCAAACTAAACTACCCTTTCTTGAAATCATTTATCCATACTGTGATGGAAAGAGATTTTCCCAAAAGAAATGAAGAATAAGGATAGGATTTGGAATCTTTCTTACTAATTGGGGAGAAGTGGCAAAACCTTTTAGTATTTCAGAGCCTGGTTTCCTGTTCAGAAAAGCCCAAAGAACAACACCCAGGCCCTGGGAGGCTGGTGATAAATTTCTTAAAATTGTCTTCAACATAGTGGATGCTTACTGAATGTCAGCTGCTCTGAAATGAACTCTGGGTACTTTCTGGTCATCAGGTTCTGGGCGGGGCCTATCTCTGATCCTGCCATCAGCAAACTCACAGTCATCTGGCTGATGATGTTGGCAACAAGAAGATTAAATGAGATATTGAAAATGCTTAGCATGGTATGTGCATCTATTAAACGCTCAGTAAGTGGTGTTATAATGCAGTGATGTGCATTTATTCTTCTCTATCATAAAGCATATGTGAAAAGCATGGGTTGGTTATAAGTAATAAATGGTTGCTCTTTAATCATATAATGGTACTGAGTCAGAGCTGATTTCAGAATGGAAAGCCTGATAATGTGTTTCTGCAGTCTTGTGCTATGAATGGGAAGAAAGAGTGTGAATGAGAGAATGGTTGCTGTTGTAGTTAGTCACATGCTGCTGGGATGAATCTCCAAACCAGGCACAATTTTGGGAGGAAAGTATTTATTGAAGTAACAGACCCAGGGGAAGTTAAGGAAAAAGGCTGGCCCCCTTTCACAGAAGCAAGCAGAGACAGAAACCCACCACCAGCACCTCAAGCAAGTAAGCGAGCACACTGTAACACAAAATGGAAGAATCGCCAGATGTTTTGCATGTGTATCACTAGAATTTTGCATTCAATTAGAAATACCTCAGGAACAAGACCTCATGAGGCCAGGCCAAAGTGACACATCCTTCAGCCAGAGAGCTGGAGACAATTTATAATTATAATAAATTCTATTGGGGGACATCTATTCAAAACTACCACGGTTGCTGAACAAAAACTCAGTGTCTCCAGGGAGCAGGATTTAGATGGCAAAGGAAGGGTGGCTGGTAAGCCTGTAGGAATAAAGATACCATCAGTCCCAAGACCATGTCTTTGGAGGGTTTTCTCTTTAGAGTCTCTTACTATCAGAACAGGGTTTCTGGAGGAGAGGCAACCAGGGTCTCTTAGACGGAGTGGCAGATTCTGGCCTGAGAGGAATGCAGTGCCTTGGAACCACCATGGCTTACAGTAGCGTTCTGACATGTGGGACTGAGGACTCTGTGGGCTCCAAAGCCTTTCCAGCTGAATCATCTTGGTTAAACTGCTTGGTGGATTGCAGGTTTCTTCAGTTCTGAAAGATTGCGGAGCCAAATTCACCGATCCAGATCATCACAAAGCTCAAATGAAGGAAAGTGAGAGATGCAATATGTCAGCAATGTTATTTGTGGTTCCTTAGGCTCAGGATCAAATGAGGCTTCTGGTTTTCCTACAAGTATGAGTCAGGTGGCTTCTATGTAGTTTTGGACTCATTATCAACTCACCCCAATCTGTTACTTCCCATTGAGTGTCCCTAGGTGTGGACTGAGAAGGAAGTGATGGAAGGCACATGCCAACTATAGGTTGGACTCATATGCATGTATGTCTTATATCTCGTCTGAACTGACTGTGCCCTGACTGTAGAAAGACATTGGTCACCTTAGAGGGCCAGAGGTGAGCATGATCAGGAAGACAAAGATACCCGCAGGCTGGCTGAATGGATGCATTCCTTAGAAAATGAAACATTGTCAAGTCATGCTTCTAACCACATGATCCACACTTGGCACCTAGGAAGCTGGGCGCAATGAGGTGTCACGCCGAGTTTGGGAATCGCAGAATAGTTATGAAGACATGGCTGAAGCACCACAAGATCGCTTTATTAATAAAAATGATCTTACTTGCTACAGCTTCCAAGTTTTACATTGAGTTTGGAGCCAGACAGATTTGCGTTCCAATTTTAAGAGCTATGTATGTGACTTTCTGAAACTGTTGAATGAGGATAGCAATGCTTCCCTGAGAACATTGTTGGGAGGATCAAATGAAGCGATGTGTTTGTCAGGAGTGGTGCCGATGCAATTAAATACTCAAAATCTGACAGTTATTATTATCATGGCCCTCACTATTATTCTGTAAAATAATTTTACAATAATTGCCTCTGAATATAATATCCAGAGATTAATCAATTAAGTCTAAACTATTGGATGTAATAAACATTAATTCAGACCCATGATTCAAGATAGGAATAGATAATGCCACAGTTATTAAAAAATAATGAGACTACCTGGCCTGATGTGAAGGAGGTCAGGGGATGACTACTTATTGGATCCATGTTTTGTTGGGATGTGGAGAAACTTCCAGAAGTAAAAAGTGGTGATGGTTACACAACATTGTTAGTGTACTTAATGTCACTGACATATACACTTCTAAATTGTTAAAATACTAATTTTTATGTTCAGTGTGTTTTATCACAAATCAAATCAAAACAAAACAAAACAAGGGAATAGCTTCTCTGATCCTAGGGAGCTTACAAAGCAAGAGAGGGCCATCTGGTCATCATTTAGGGGCTCTAGCTCAGGGCTGTAGGATTTCTGAAGAGAAACCGAATAGTCTTCCCCTGCTGTGGCTGAAAGCAAGTAAGTAGGGGCTCAGACTACTGGGAGGCTAAGGAGGACATCCTTCAGACTTCCAGCTCAATATAGTCTCTGAGGAGAAAGCTGGGGATGTGATGGGCATGAGCAAGTCTTCAGGGAAAGGCGGGAAGGAGTGTCGGCCTCCTCACTGCCCACAACTGCTGACTTGTGGATTCCACCACGGTGAGTGTGCTGAAGGAACGGGAGGTAGGGAAAGGCTGCGTAGGCGTAATTGTATATTTGGAGTTTGTGGAAAGTATAACGTGATCTTTTCTTCTTCCCCTCATTGAATATTCCACAAACACTAACCATATAAACAACACGTCTTTTCTCAACCCTTATTATCATTCCCAGAACTACTTGCAGGCTTTCAGAAACCCATTATTATAATTATAATCAAGAATCTTAGGACACAGCCATTTGTGCCAAAAATATATTTACACGCAGGATTGTTTGCAGAGGAGCAAGAGCGAGAGATGTCGTTTTATAGCACTGAAATCTATGGATCGGCACTCCTACACCATTTAATGGCTTTCCCTCCATTTAATTTCTTAATTTAAATTTTTGTTATCAAATTCCTAACTAATATTTGTGTTTATGGCATGAAAAACTTTCCCTTGTATCTTAATTTTCAAAGGCCTCAAGAATGCACTTACATCTTCATCCTTTTAGTTTTCCATTAGGGCAGCCACAGACAAAGGAAAATGGGGCCGATTCTATGTATTGATGGGGTCTCCCATGACCCCCATCCTTTTGAAAAACAACTGCCTACACCTTTGATTCTTTTATGTTAGAACAAAGGCTTTTATTCCACAATTAGAGATAAATAAATGTAGCATTACTCTAATTCTGTTCACATTAATTTGTTTTTCTTTGTCTTCTGTGGGCCTGGATAGATGAATCACAACCAACAAGAGTCCAAGAAGAACATGCTCTTTATGAAAAAAAAAACAGTGAAGGAATATATAAACATGTTTGGTGATGGAGGCAGGGAGTGAAGAGAGCCATAAAAATTCAAAAACATACATGGTGCTAGATATACTTGCTCCACAAAACTGCCAGATGGACTGAGTTCAAATCCCCAGCACCCTCATAGCCTGGGCACTAGATCATACTTGTGCCTGTAATCCCAATGTGCCTTTTGGTAAAGGGAGGCAGAGCCAGAAGAATCCTGACCAGTTTGACTGGGCTTTCTGACAGCAAAAATAGCATTAAGAGAGATCTTGTCTCAACAAAAAGGTGGAAGGAAAAGATTGACCCATAGATTTTTTTTTTGATTTCCACACACAGTCACACACACAATAATAATAATAATAATAATAATAATAATAATAATAATAATAATAAATAATGATAAAACAAAGAGGAAAATACCATGGCTAGATTGACTAGTTTGATGGAAAAGAAAATATGTCCTTTTGTAAAGGGGGCAGTTAATATTTTGTCTGAGCTAAGAGCAAATCATAACTTCATATTTTCTACATGATCACTGTGGGTGAATTAGTTAACCACTCATTGCCTTCCATTCTCCAAACTTCAAGTGGGAACAATAATGTTTTCTCTCCCCTGAATACTCATGGTACTCACATCCATTAAGCATGCAGATTTCACCCTGGCATGGAAGGAAAAGGAAACTTCTGGTTACAGAACACAGATCTCCTTGGCCTTCCTGGCTCCACCCTTTCCCTTTGCTTTCTTTGTCTCTTGGCCAGATGCACAGTTGAGTAGCAGGTGATTGTTTCTGGGTAAGTCTTGCATTCAAAGACTTATTCTAGACAATGCAGTGTTACTACCTCTCCATGGTCTTTGTGCATAAAGTTATTCTCTTCCATTATACATGCAAAGGTTCACACACCTAAATGTTAGTTGCCATTGTTATTGTGATCACTTATTAATCTTTGTTTTATGGGCTGCATGTTTTTGAAAGAGGTTTCAATTTCTTCTGCACTTTTAAATCCCATTGCTTGTTCCCTTCTCTGCTATTCCTGCTAGTGAGCTGCAGTGCTTAGAATCAGTTCATTCAAGGCAGCAGTATTTGAATTAGTGAGATGAGAGTCAGGGTTAGATCCACCACAACTGGGGATGACTTCTCCCTGAGCCCCATTGTCCTGTTCTTTGATCTAACTGACATGTGCTCATTCACTCTGAAAGGGGGATGGAATGCTGCTGCCCCCATTGTTCTGAAGATTAATGTATCAGGACATTTACAATTTGCTCCTTTCTTCATTCAGCGGTCAATTATCCAGTATCTCCTGTGCCACCACTGAGGATATATACTCCCTCAAACTGACACATTCCTGACTCCATGTTGTAAGATTTCAGGAGAAAAACAATTTCAGGCAAATCAATTGCCAAGTAAAACTTTCAAACAATGCTGTGGAAAGGTGGTAAGGTCCAGAGAAGAGCTGGTTGAGAGAATGTTGATCTTATTAGTAGATAGTATGTACCAAGGCCCTGTGGCCTGTAGCAGAGTGTTTATCACTTCTGTGAACATCGTAAACTCTTTGTAGAGTACTTTGATAACTAACTTGTCACCTTTTCTTATCACAGGATGAATTTGGTTATTGTCCATGGACTTTCCTGCTCATTTCTCCATGATGAGGAATACTAGTGAGGATAGCAGAAAAAAAATCCTGCCACTTTCTCATCAAAGATATTTGTTTCAAATAGCAATCACTTATAAACTATCTGGCTTACAATAAGCAAAGGCACAAACTGGAGATGAGCAACATCCACTTAATAGCTAGGACTTCCACAAGGCTAAAATCATTTGGATCTATGAAAAATCATTTAGTATGTATTCACAAAACATCAACGGATCTGTAGCTTTATTCTTTCACAAGTGTGTGTGTGTGTGTGTGTGTGTGTGTGTGTGTGTGTGTGTGTATGTGTGTATGCATGCCTATATATGTGTGGATGCATATGATCCATGTTGGGTATTTTC
This sequence comes from Zapus hudsonius, assembly GCA_004024765.1. NCBI lineage: Eukaryota > Metazoa > Chordata > Mammalia > Rodentia > Dipodidae > Zapus > Zapus hudsonius. The sequence goes on from PVHP010005670.1 coordinate 30,673, forward strand.
CTCAATCACTCTCCACATTATTTATCAAGATAAGGTCTCTCCCTTAATTCAGAGCTCACTGATTCAATTCAGCTCATCTAGTTATCTCTTCCTTCCAAGTGCTGGGATTACAGGTGGGCCGCCATGCCTGGCTTTCACATGAGTTCTGGAGATTAGAACTCAGCTCCTCACACTTGTGTGACAAGTGTTTTACTGACAGCCATTGTTTTCCAGCCCATGAACCATTTATTTGAACACAGCTTATCGTCAAAGTATTTCTAGTCTAAACTTAATTCACAGGAACAGGTAAGAATTCAGTGATACATTTGTAGCAGGCAGCCACAGTGACAGCACACAGTAGGTGCTCAACAGACTCGCAGAGAGAATCTGAACTGAGAATGATGGAGAACCCTGGGTCCATTGTATCCATTGTTTAGAAGTTGGGGTGCAAGAGACTTTGTGGGAAAATACAAATGCAAGCAGTTCTGGGTTTTATTAGTCTGTCACCCACGTCTTCTCTCTTGAAACACTTTGCAATCAAAAGATTTTGGAGTGGACTATTTTCAGCCCTCAGCCTTCACCCTGAGCTGTACTAAGAGGAAAAACTGATTAGGGAAGCTCTGTGGTGCACATAAGTCGGATCACCAATATCCATCCTCGGCAGGGTTACACCATTAATTTCTCCCCAGAAATGTTACAATCATGTTGTCAACACCTTGATGTCAGTCTTTTAAGGATTTATTATGGCAAAGACACTGAAATCTATGACTCCTTTTAGCCAACTTACAACTTCTTTCAAGGTCTCTTTCAAAATTTCTCCTTGGCTAAGTTGTCATCACTAAGTAACCTCAACTTCCCTATAAAGTGTTGATCACCTCTGTGCTACCCAGAGCCAGTGCACACTGCACCGCCTCTTACATGAGAGCATGTACTGCATCTCATCTTACAGGAGAATGTGCATAGCATCTCATCTTGCAACAGTGAGCGCTGCACTCCCACTTACAGGAAAGCAAGGACTTCACCTCGACTTACAGAAGAGTGAGCACTGCATCCCCAATTATAGGAGAGAGCACCCTGCACCCATTCTTATATGAGAGCGCACACTGCATTCCACTCTTACAGGACAGTGTGCACTGCATTTCCTCTTACAAGAGAGTGTGTATAGATCTCCTCTTGCCAAAGAGCATGTGCTGCATCCCCTCTTGCAGGAGAGTGCACACTCATCCCCTCATAGGAGAGTGTGTACTAATCCTTCTTACAGAAGAGCGTGAGCCAATCTCATCTTGCAGGAGAATGTGCACTACATCCCCTCTTATAGGAGAGTGTACAACATTCTCCTCTTACAGGAGAGTTGTGCTGCACTTCATCTTGCAGACAAGTGCACAGCACCCCCTCGTACAGGAGAGTATGCAGGAGCACATCCCCTCTTGCAGGAGAGCATGTGCTGCATCCCCTTACAGGAACATGTGCACTGCATTCCATCTTGCAGGGAAGCATTTGCTGCACTCTTCTTACAGGAGAGTGTGCAGTACATTTCATCCTGCTCACACTGCATCTCATCTTGCAGGAGACTACACACAGCATCTCCTCTTACAGGAGAGTGTGCATTGAATCTTCTCTTACAGGAGAGTGTGCAATTGCTTCTTCTATTACAGGAAAGTATGCACACATCTTCTCTTACAGGAGAGTGTGAAGCGCATCTCTTGCAGGGAAGCACTTGCTGCACACCTTCTTACAAGAGTGTGAGCACTACATCTCATCTTGCAGGAGAGTGCATACTGCATCTCCTTTTAAAGAACAGCGAGCATTGCATCTTCTCTTACAGTAGAGTGTGTATTGCACCTTCTTGCACATGAGAGTGTGCATGGTATCTCCTCTTGCAGGGGAGTGTGCACTGCATCTCCTCTTACAGGAGAGCATGTGTCACACCTCCTCTAACAGGAGAGTGTTCATTGATCTCCTCTTACAAGAGAGTGTGCACTGCATCTCATTTTTTGTAGGAGAATTTGCATTCATTGAATGCTTCTTCTCAACTTCTCTTTACAAAGAAAAGAAGATGGACTGGGACTCATTACTTCATCACACAAAATCTAAGTTTCTTTATCAGAAATAATCATGGACATGAGAAGACCTGTCTTTTAAGGTGGTTTTGATGATTACAATAATAGATGCCAGGGTTCTCAAGGAGCTCACTTGCTCCCCAAATTTGTCAGCATCATTCCTTCCTTGTGAATATGTCTGGTTTTCCTAAATTATATTGTTATAAGAGTCATGAGGCCAGGGACCAAAACTTCTGTCACCAACATTTTTGCTCTGTGTGGTGTGATGTGTATTCATATATGCATGTGTGCACATGTGTAGGTCAGAGGTCATTGTCAAGTGTCATTTTATATCACTTCTCTGTCTTAGTCTTCGAGATTATTTCTCACTGATTTGGTTAGATAAGCTGGTCTGCAAGTTCTAGGGATTCTCCTGTCTCTGCCTCCCCAGCACTGGGATTACAGGTCTGTACAACTATGCCTGGCGTTTTCACGTGGTACTGAAGATCTGAACTGAAGTCCTCATGCTTTCATTGCAAACACTTTACCTACTGAACCATCTCTGCAGCCCATCACTGATTTTTTATGTGACCTTGTGAAAGCTCCATCCTTGTCACAGGGTTCAGTTTTCCCATTACAATTTGACTTATAGTTTTGAAATTTTAGTATACATGGGAATATACAGGGTGACTGACAATGTATTTCTGAGCACTACTTCCAGAGATTCTGATCTAGTGGGACTAGGATATGGCCCTGGAATCTCTATATTTTTCAAGCTCCTTGGGAGGTGCTGACATATGTTGACATATATAACATATGTTGGCTCTCCACACACCCTAAGTCACATGATGTTAAATGGACCTCTAGTACTGGACTTCTTACTCTTTGCAAAATAAACATGACTTTGTCTAAGCCTGGTTCCCTGCAGACTGGCCTTTCAGGAAAAGAGGGGGCAAAGTCCCTTGGAAACCATTTGTGGATCAATGCCTGATCAACAAATTCAAGTCAATCACATGGCCTGAAACACCTCATAGCAAAGAATCAAAGCTACTTCTCACCACCATTTCAACCCATGGCTATGCTGGCAGACATGCTACACTCTTTGTCAGAGGACTTCCGAGCCCATGGCCCATGCTCTCACCTCTTTGTGTCTGATTTCTGGGATTATCAGACAAACATGTGCTACAAGTGGCAAGTAATGTGAAATTGAAAGATATTCACTTGCCACAAGACTGTCTCCATGATCTTGGACTGGTGTATGCTATGTCCATATGCATGCTTGCAGACACCTTCAATTTTGACACTCTTGAATAATTCACTTAAGATGATACTATGATTCACAAAAATGAATTTGTTAAATTAATTTTATTTTTTTCCAGTTTTGATATTTTCATAATTTGTATTATGCATTTTGATCTTTTACCCACAACCCTCTCTTCCTCCTGCCTTTCTTCTTCCCCATTAATCTCCAGCTTACTTTCATGCCATTTCTAGAGCCCACTGTGTTAAATTGTTTACTTGTGTGATCATGGGGGGAAGGTTATTTACTGCAGAATGGGCAACTTACCAGTGGCTACACCACTGATGAACCTGATTATCTCCTAGCAATCATTAGCTTCCATTAGCTACTCTGAGAGGTGTGGGGTCTCCTGGGTTCTTCCTTTGTCAATGGTGAAATATTGATAGGCTCAATTTCATGCAGGAAACCACAGTTGCTGAAAACTGATCAGTGTAACAGTGATGTCATATTCAAAAGTTACCCACTCTTGTAGTCATCTACATGACACTGGGATGAATCACCAAACCAGGCACAGTTTTGGGAGGAAAGTATTTATTAAAATAATAGATCCAGGGGCAGTTTAATAATGAAGAAAAAGGCCTGCCCCCTTTCACAGATCCAAGCAGAGAGAGACCCCATCACCAGCACCGCCAGCCACACACTCCAACTCTAACTGGCAAACAGCAGGATCTCCAGACTTGAGCTCACGCTGCTTTTTGCGTATGTATAGCTGGAATTTCATATCCACCTTAGAAATACCAGGAGGCCAGGCCAAGGTGACATCTCTTCCAGCCAGGAGGCTGGAGACAAATCTTTAATACACTTTTCAATCTATTGGGGGACATTCTTTCAAACTACCACACCCACCAAAACTAGATGAGAAGTCTCTATTGCTGAAAACACCACATGTTTTGGGTTTTGGTTACAGGACAAGCTGGAATTGAGTTAGAAACGTTTTCTCTGCTGGCTATCTTTCATCATACCAGAAGGTGCTATCTATGGAAGCTGCTGGGGTGAGGGAAGGAGTGGGGATAAGTCTATCAACAGTCCTATCCAGCTGTGTATTTAACAACTGACTTTCCAGACAAGGTATACCACTTGTGCAATAGTGGCATGAATGTTAAGAGAACAACTCATTATTTTATGATTGTATTTGAGGCCCACTCCACAGGAAGTAATTCATGCCTGGAAATGTCAACTAATTTTTCTTTCAGTTTCATATGTGTATACAATATATTTTGATAATATTCACTTTCCATTATGCTCTTTTTCTCCCATTCCTACTGAACTCCTTCTTCTCAAGGAGTTTGCTCTTCTTTTCATATCTTTTTTTTCCTTCTTCTTGACGAACCACTGAGTTTAATTACAATTGCTTACATGAGCATAGATAAGGATGTTATTTACTGGAGTCTGAGAAGTTTACCAGGGACTACACCACTGAGGAAAGTGATTCCCTCTCCCCAGACAACTTACTAGTTGCCAATAGAATAATTAGTGTGTGTGTATGTGTGTACATGTATGTATGTATGCATGGGTATAAAGATGCCATGACCCCTATGTGCTCTGAGTGTTGGTCTTCACTTTTCACCTTGTTTGAGACAGGGTCTCTCTTATTGTATACTTTTGGTAAGCACAGACTTGCTGGCCAAAGATCTTTGGGATTCTCCTGATTCTTTTTCCTGATGCTTTAGGTACATTGGGATTATAGGCACACATGCTATTTGCATACAGCTTTATGTGGGTTCTGAGGGTTAGAACTGCAGTCTCAGGCTTGCATAGCAAGCACTTTTAAACACTGAGTCATCTCTCTAGACCTGAAAGATCAAATTTCACATTCCTTGCATCCTGTGACCTGCTTTCTGACATGCACTTCCTATAATTTCTCCCATCACCAAATTCAGATGCATCTTTAATCATTTACTGTGTTAGTTTCTTTCAGTGTCATAACAAATCATCAGTGAGTTAGTCATTTAGCACAATAGAAGCTTGTGTTCCTACAGCCCTGGAGGTCAGAGTTCCATGAAGCATCTTATGGCTAAAGTTTAAGTGCTGGCAGAGGACTCTTACTGGAGGTTGGAGGTCAGTGTCCAGTCCTTTGTTCTCTATAGGCTGGAGGACAGTGCCTACTCCCCTGTCTTCTAGAGGCTGGAGATCTGTGTCCAGTTCCTTGTCCTCTGGAGGCTGGAGGACCATGTCCAGTCCCTTGTCCTTTGGAGGTTGGAGGACAGTGTCTGGTTCTTTGTCTCATGGACACCTCAGGTCTCTCCCTGAGGCCATATGCATCCTTGGATTCATGTCCATAGCCTCTGCTGTCAAAGCCCATTCCTGCTCTCTCTGCTTTCTAACCCCTTCTTGTCTTCTCATAAGGATCATGGTGAATCCAGTTGGTTTATTCTATAATTACAATAATCACTCTGTCCCAAAACATTTACCTTCATCACATCTGGAAATCTATTTTTACTGTGTAAGGTAACATATTTACATGTTCTTGGGATCTTTGAGGACAATTATTAAGCTTGTCATATTAATCAGTTACTTAATAAGCAATCACCATGAGCCAAGCAACTGGAGACACATAGTTAGTATGACAGAGATAGTCTGGTCAATTCTTTGATACTTATTTAAGGAAAGGTAAGAAGTAATGAAAATAACAGGGAGAAGGGGATGAAAGGAAGACTGAAGAAAATGACTTTAGATTACAAGAAGTACCAAAAGGGCTCCTTGATCACCAACTAGACTGACTTGTGCCAAGCTTGCATCTCTGAAGTCTGTGCTTGGGTGAGCACTGCCCACTGTCCTGAATGAAGAACCTGGTTGCTATTCTATTTACCAGCCTGCCATGGGAAACTCCTATGACTACATACTAACAGGAGATGAAATCTCTTTAAGGCCTTTACATAAGTGAGTTGTGTCCAGTTAATCTTTAGCTGTCGCAGAGTAAATGAAATAACTGGTGCCTGGTAGTTTGCTAAGTGGTCACATAAATACAAGGGATTCTTGTCATTGTATTCATGGGTGATTATCTGACTCCTATTTCCCTCCTCATTGGGGCTCCCCATTAGCCATTGTGAAGTCAGCTTCTTAGCTCCTTACCTGACAGCTGTCCCCCTGCTGCACAAACTTAGTGATAAAGGTCTCAACATGTATTAGTGGCTTAATTCTGCCACCTAAAAGGCCATGCACTTTCATGACCAAATATTTTTGTCCATCCTCTGTTCTTCTCTTGGAATTATACCATGCCTATTGCCAGCTATTCCGTTCTAACTCCTGAGTAGATTCTTGTGTGTCTTTTCAAACCTAAATCAGAATCACTTCCTTAAGAGACCTTCGTTGATACAGAGACAGAACGCTTTGAGGATATCTGCCTGCTCCAAACGTGCTCCTGCTACAAGGACTCACACACACACACACACACACACACACACACACACACACACATTTATAATTTATATGCCTACAAGCCTGGATCTTCTATTTAACTCCAAGCTCCTTGAGGGAATGGGCTTGGATCTCAGTCATCTCTCTATTACTCCTTTGTCTGTCTGGCAGCTTGGTTCCCTGATGAGAACCACTCGGTAGCGTAGGATATAAATAAAGAAACTGCATAATGTAGATGTTCTGACTACATGGAAAATTTCTGTAATCATTCGTTGAATAAATGAATGAATGAATGAATAACTAGAATCATAGCTGGTCACCCTCACACAGTGCAAGAATGAACATGCTGTATGAAGATACAATGACATACACTCATCATAATAAAGCATCGATACATGCAAGCATGCTTTGTACGCCGTGCACCTTGCCTGTATGGTTCTGCACCAGCTCCCAAGCAAACACTCTTTGGAGAGGTGTGCCTGTCTCTGTTGACAGCATTAGTGCAGACAAATAGGTACATAAAACAGTCATGTTGACTTCTGCTTCATTAACAACTCAAGGGGAAGGTGGTGGGGGGTAGAACATAACAGTGTTTGCCACTCAGGAATAACATCAAGAGAGGAAGGAATTTTAATTTTTTTGAGTTAGTGAGAGGTTATTAAAGTAATGCAAGGTAAACATGAGGCTGGATGTCACTGAGATACAGTGTCTCTTCTGACTCAGAGTGACAGCCACGGAACATTTCACCTGCGTCCCTCTGAACTAGGATATGCCACCAGCAGCAGAGAAGGGTGGAAAATGACTCTCCCTTCTGACTTTGGAAGGCTTCAAACAGATTTATTCATTCATTTAGTCATCCATTAAACATTCATTAACACCCAGGTAACCAGTGTTGCATAAGGTGGTAAGGAATTCAAAGATGCCTGAGATCAAATCCCAGACCTCAAGGAATTTGCAATTCAGTGTGGAAGACAGGTAGATATACTGTTATTAAGTTACAAACTTTCAAGAGCTAGATAATAACAAACAGTGGCTGAGCACTCAATCTGTGCCATGAACCACATTATACGCTCTGGGAACATTGATTCTTTTTGCCTCCATAACAATCCTGTGGGCTGGGTGCTAAATTAGCTCCTGTTTTTAGCTGAGAAAATGGAAACCCGGAGAGGCCAAGTAGCTTGTTCTAGATCACACAACATTTTAAAAGCAGAGGAGGAATTTGTACCCCGGTCATCTGTCTCCAGAGTCTGTGCTAAGGCTATCCTGGTGAAATATCATCTATGCAGACTTTTCTGGGATTCTTTAGTTCTACCAGGCAGTGGACAGCTTCTCAAACATCGAGACCAGGGATCCATGTTTTGAAAATTAAATAGGGCCACCAGCTGGACAAGTTATGTGAAGAACTCTGAGTATAACCCAAGAAACAGAGGCAGACATGTGTGTGACGTGTTCACCCATATGCAATTTATCTGTAACTGACACAGTTGGAAGGGAAAACAGCAGGCCTATCCTCACAGCATACACCATTACAACTAAGGCAGACATTGCCAGTCAGACACACCAGTCTTTCTCAAGTATTGTCTGAGAAGAGGAGAGAAGACTATTGCTGATGACCAATGGAAACAAGTGGGGGTGGGCAGGATTTATGCCTTGGTGGCATTATTTGTCCTTCTCCAATGAGACTATCGGCAATCAGAGATGGATGGAGGAAAGAAGAGGCTGTGCTGGCAGGTGCAAAGGGTCAGGTCAAGAATGGGGGCACTGCCATGGAGGAGACAGGGCTTCGGGAAGACTTGAAATAAGGTAAGTCTGTGGGTGTGGAGGGATTTGCTCTTGCAATGTTGCCTCTCTGTTCTATCTTGCTTCACAGTGAGCAGAGTTAATGACCAAAGAATCCCATGTCTAAAAGGCAGAAGAAAAAGTATGGGCCCTCTCAAAGACTCACACTCATCTAATGAACCCAAAGTTAAGGCTGGGGAGATTGCTCAGTGGTTACAGGCACTTCCTAGCAAAGCTTGCTGGCCCAGAGTTCAATATCCCAGAACTCACATTAAGCACAGTGGCATATACATCTGAGATTCCAATACTTCTATGGGAGGTGGAGCCAGGGGAATCTAAATCCCACAGGCCAGCTTGTCTGGTGTTCATTTACAGCTGCAAGTAAACCTGTATCAAAGAAAATGGAACACAGACACCTTGAAGTTGTCCTTTGATCTCTGTAAGCGCGCGCACACACACACACACACGCACACACACATAAGTAAATAAATACAATTTTAAGAAAAGAAACCAAAGTTCACTAACTGGAGATAGTCTTGTTGGGGGAGGTTTGGGAACAGTAGATGGGTATTGTCCTTTGGTTTAGCGACAAGGACGAATGTGGAGGGGAAAGAGTGAAGAGATACTAACTTCCTAAGGTTGATGAAGGATTTTTCTTAAGGATCTTCGCTTCTTTGTCACTAGGAATGGGAGCTGCCTTCTTCAAGTCCCTGGCATTTGGTCTTGGCAGTGTGCTTCTGCCTGCTCTGTCAGCTTTCATCTGTCAAGGGAAGAGAACGGGGCAAGTGTCAGCAACAATACGCATTAGTCATGACAGAGCTCACAGCTTTTGTGCCCTTGGAAAGTTCTGTCTCCTTTATGAGCCTCAGTTTCTCTATCTGTAAAATAAAGGAGTTATTATAAAGCATGGAGGCAAAGCTGTGGCATGTGGGCTTATACTCTAGCCACTGAGACCCTGGTAAACATCGCTAATCAATTGTCGCATTCTTCACCCAGTGGTCTGGGAACTAGCTTCAAAGTCCCCCAACCCAGTGCTCCAAAGTGCCAATCAGAATGGAGATGTGATTCCATTTCTATTTTCCATTCCTGAAATAGATATTCTAAAAAAAAAACCTCTTTTACTTCTGATGTTCTTGGATTTAGGGGAGAAATTATACTTGGGACTACAGGAAGAAAGTTCTGGAAAGACATACTGATGCCAGCTATTTTAGGAAGGTCTTGAATGCCAGGCTGAGTGTCAACAACTTTGGTATTTCAAGCGGGGCTATTCTTCAATATACTCAAAGCATCCTAACAAATGGCTGCACAGTGGCTTCATGTTAATCGGCCAGGGCATAAGAGGCCATGTACCTATTACAAAGGGTTCTATAAGGAATCACACCCATTAATGGCTCCCATTAAATTCAGGGCATGTGGGGAAAATTGTAGTTTGATTTAGTTTAGCAGCACGAAGATATTGGCAAGATAATCACATAAAAGTGATGCTTTTTACGGCTGGGCTATTTGATTTTATGTCAGCAGGTTTCAATTCCCACATTTTTATGATGGTCTATAGGTTCTCCTATCTAATATATGCATTAAACAGAGTAAAGGTTAAATAGATTGTTTTAACAGTCAGGATTCAGACCTGATAATGTAGATATTAAAAAAAAATCCTTGTTCTAGAAGACTGTTACTGGCAGTGTGTTTATGGCTTCTTCTTCTCCATCATTCTCACTCTGAGGTATAACAGGAGTTCCAAAAATCCAGTGGGACATGAAGGGAAGGAAGTGGGTCATGTGCAAGGTGTTCAAGTCAGGTGAGGCGACCATGGTTAAAAGTTTCTCTCTTTGGTGCAGTTCATACCCCTAACCTACGGACAGATCCAGTATGCACGCCGAGGAAGGATCCCAGTGGGGAGGGGACAGAGAGGAGGGCAATGGGTCACCTTCACAAGATTTGTTCATACAATGTATATACTTACTCATTATATGTATATATATATATGTATATATATAAAATTTAAAAATTCTCCTTTGTAAACACTTCATCTAAAAGAGCCTGTTAGCGCCACACTGTAGCTTTCTGGCAGGAATTATGTAGGACAAGGTCTAAGATGTTGATAGTACACGGCTGGGCTACAACATAAATCTTTGATAAATTCACACTCATCCACACCCTGTCAGGTGAATGAGGGAGTAAAACTGAGAGGCCATCATTTCGAGTTAAATTTCTTATTTAGAAAAAAAATAATAAAAGACCATTGTTTCTTCCTCAGCACATAGTTCTACAGGCGCTGGTGACAGCCAGCCTTGTATCAGGAGATAAGAGCTGGGCCAGGCCATGTGACCTCTTGAGAACTCCTGGAAATGAGATCCTGGGCGACAGGGACCAAGGCACTGAAGTTATTTTAAAGGCTATTGTTTTGGAGCTGAAAGGAGCAAGGCCTATAGTCATTTGCTTTCAATATCCCTCCAAGTCCTTGGGTACATTTAAGCCCTTAATTCAGCTTCTATTTATGCCTTTTCCCTTTCCTGATAAGTTTTTTGAGGAGACTTTGAAAGAAAGACTAATATTATTCAGGCCAAGTGCAATATCAGCCCCCTGCCCGGTGCCTCGCTCACTTCAGAAGCCTGGGCTTCTATCAGGGATAAAATCTCCAGTGATTATTTGGCAGGCTCCATGAAGAGTTGAGTTTTCTCTTTAAATCCATCTCTGTGACTATCAGTTCGGCCCTATTTAAATATTCCAGACAATTTTGAGACTTAATAATGATGAATATGATTAAGATTAAGGTTTAATAAGAGCATTAAAAAAGAGTTTTTATTCCAGATGGAGGTGGGCTGCAGTGAAAATTGAATTGGCACTAGGTCTCCCTCACCAGCCTGACCACCGTGTCTCTTCATCTCTTCTAGGATGTTAGTTAACTCTCTTGGAGCAGCCTCCTAGGAGGGGTGTTAGCATCCATTCACAGCCCTCAGAGATCAAAGTGTGCTGTCCATAACACTGCAGAGATGGTGATAGGCATGATTTCACCCCTCTCAAGTCACTCTAGCACTGAGTACAGAGCTAAGTACACTGTCCTCTCCCTCCACTGAAGCCTTTGGGGTGGTTTGTGGGACAGGTGTGGACTCACCGGAAAGGGAAACCAGATTCACTCAATCCTACAAGGGTTCAACAATAAGGAAGCAAAATCACTAGCATTCTGGGTCATTGAGATCTTACTTGTATTTGGAGATTGTTATGCATCTGGACCTGGCCATATTACAGAAGTGAGACAAGTGAAGAAGCAAGGCTTGTATTTGAAAAACAAAGATCAAGACCAAGGTGAGCTAATGTTTCCTCTAACAGGCCAGAGAGAACAATCTCAACAGTTCCTGAAATCCGCCGAGAACTGGACAGTAGCGATAGGCAATCGCTAATCACTCCGTGTACCTGTTCCAATGAAATTATAGTCATGGACTCTGGAATTTACATTTCAAGTTCCACAAAATATTATTCTTTTGATTCTTTCCAACCATTCAGAAAGTGTAAAACCTCTTTTCAGTTGGCTGGATGTGGGCTCTGCAGGCTGCAAACCCCTAGATTAGATGTTTTAATACAGCATGATTCCATCCCATGGTCTGGGCAGCCCATCTTTTGGCATCCTGGAATTTGAACAACAACAAAAATCAGACATTATCACCCTGTGGTATGGTTGGACTCTAACACACTCGAGACTCGGATTCTGTGTCTGTCCCCTACTCAAGATGGTCACTCTTAATTGTAGGATTGCACAAGGCTATCCCCTCTGCTTTCCCCTCTTTCTCTGATTCTGATTAGACAATTTTCTAATTCTCTAATGGCACTATTTTGGGAGGCTCTGGAAACTTCAGGAGATAGAGCCTCACAAGAGGAAACAGGTCACCGAGGCTATTCCTTCAGAACTACCTGGCCACCACTGGGCTCCACTTTCTCTGTTTCTTGTCTATCATTAGGTGCTCTGCTCACCACGGCCCAGAAACAAAGGTGCTGGCCATGATGGACTGAAATCTCTGAACCATGAGTTGAGATAAACCTTTCCTCTTATAAGACATTTTGTCAGGTACTTAGTTATGGCTAAGTAACATGCTTGCCTAATCCCTGCTCATACATAGGGTGTCAATTTAAAGGTCCAAATTGTTTGTGAAACCCTCTTTCCAGGGCTCTATGATACAGTAAAATCAGATTCTTCCTATTAACAGGGTCTGTAACCTTGGACAGTGTTGTATAGAAAATTCCTGAATTAAAATATCCCCTTCTTTAGTGAGCCTTGGGAGACTAAAGAGGTTAATTGGGGAGAGGGGGACTGAAGCTTAAAAGGTCACACCACTCCCCAAGGTTATAGGAGCAAGAAACAACTGTTGAGGACACACTCTGATGCGTGTTGTGTAGCAATTTTCTCTGAATTAAAACATTTCCTTCTGGGGTAGGAAGGAGGCTCGGGAGAGTCAGGTCAGGTCTGGGAGAGCTGGCAAGATCCATCCCTGAGGTGATATCAAGGGTAAACAACTGTTGGGAGAGGGGGTGCCTGCAGGTTGTATAGTGTGCTCCTGAGATGCAGCTTCCATGAGTGCTCCCCTATTTTGAGGAGGGCTTTTTGGTGATGCAGCTGCCTTTGAGTCCCTCATTCTTCTGTAAACAACCCCTCACACTGCTCTGTGAGTAACTCCAATAAGCTCATTGGCTCACCATAACTGGTTTTGGTGCAATCATGCTTTGGTATGTCATCTGCCCTTTATCTGGGGAGAATGGACATGTGTTTGCATATTCCCATGGAACTAGTTTCATGAACTAGACAGACCCCTACCCATTTAAGAACTTAGGTTACCATTTGGGCTTCAGAATATGATACCCAAAGGCCTCTCTTGTGTTGCTTTTGGGTTGCTATCATGGAGGAATAACAGAATTGGCTTCAGATTACCATGGCTCCCCACCTTGCTTTGGCAGCCATGCTTTTCATGAGTTCTTGTGTACCTTGACCTTGAATGCTCTGCCAAGACCTTTGAATTTCTTCCTTTAGCTCCATGATAGGATTTCATCTCTGTACTGCTGGTACCTTGGGGTGGATCATTGTTTATTGCAGGGGGCTGTCTTTCACATTGTAGACTGCTCCACTGAGCCCTCGCTGTTCCTCTCTTCATAACTGGTGCCACCCCCCACTCTCAACTTGTAACCCAATAATGTCCCCAGATATTGCCAAATGTCCCCCAAGAAGTAGAAAGTAAGTTTATAACCTTTTTTGTCAAACACAAAGATTCTCTGCTCCTCTAGGTCTTTTATTCCCATCTTGATTTGGTGATCAGAAAACTATGAAAGCAAGAGATGAAGTAAGAAAGGCTGGCTTCAGCCTTCAGTTGGTCTTAGAGCCCCTCTCCTGCTCAGCCCAAACCTGCCCATTCCTTCAGACCTCCATGCGTTTGTGCGTATGATGTCTTCTACTGTTTCCTTTTCCTCCTTCAGCTAGAGAATTCCTTCATGACTGTCATGATGTGGCAGACACTGGTCTTGTCCCTCACTAATGCAGCTGTTCTGAATGGCTCATCCTCCCCCCCCCCCAGCTGTGCGATCCCAGGGAAGAGGCACGTGTCTGACTCAGCTTTGATTTTGCACGGAGACTGGCATGTAGCAGACACTTGGTAACTATTTATTGATTAAATAAATTAAAGGTCATCAAGTTCAGCTGCTTTCAAGCCTTTTGTAAGTTAGTGCCTTTGTTCAAATGCACCTTGCAAGGAAGCAAAAATGAACAAATGAGATAAAAATAGAGTGCTTTGATGAAAACTGGGATGTGGGATCTAAACAGTCCATGATATCTCCCCTCACCATTCCCTTCCTAAAAGCCTCAGCCCCTACCCTACCCACCATCATGTGACAACCCCAGGGAGGAGCTCATCTTCAGATTCCCAGCTCTGGATAACCTCAATTTGTTATCTGAATTCTTTCTCATTAGGCTCATTGCCCTATTGCCTGGCTGCCCATCACAGCCCTGGAGTGGAAAAAAAAGTAGATAAACAGGTTAAGAGTCAGATGAGCCTGTGAAGGTGCATCTTTTCGTTTGCATGCATGTGTAGCATAGTGTGTATGCATGTGTATGTGCAAAGGCATGCACCCTATCTGGATAGGACCAGAGATGTTGCCTGTCACCCAGGCAGGAGATGAGCCACCCCTAAATTAGGATATAGAGCCCAAACGAAACCTTTGAGGAAGTGGCGAGATGAGCAAGAGACCTACCTCCACAGCAAGTCAGATAACCTGTGAAAGGATAATGGAGAGAGACACTGAGGATACCCAACACAGTCCAAAGCAGAAATCCAGAGACACTTAAGCCCTCAACAGTAAAGCAGACCTAAAACTTACCCATCATGACTCAGGGATCTGAGCAGAAGAGGGGTTAGAAAGATTGTAAGAGCCATGGGAGAAAAAAAACCTGGGTACCTCTTGTATAATCCATAACCCCTATCCCATGGACTGGTCCAGAAAGCCTACTTAGGAGGGCCCCTAGCAGGGTGGGGACAGGGAGGAAGGAAATGAGGATACTATCATATGACTTGCTCATACAATGTATCTAATTATTGACAATAAATATGAAAAAATAAAAAAATCCTTTAAATATCTGACCCTTCCCTCATACCAAACATGGAATCCAATTCCAGATAAAATTCTGCTATAAAAACATCAGAGGGAAATGGAGGTACCATCATAAGATTTGTCATACAATGTATCTAATTAAGGAAAATAAAGATTAAAAAAAAATCTCACCAGGTACTTCAACAGCACAGGAAGGCTTTGGGGCCCCCTGCAGACATACCTTAAGGTGAATAACTCCTCTTTCTGACCTTATGATCTCCTTCAGTCCATTCCTTTGGAAATTTCTCTTATGATTAGAAAGTTCTTGTTATCATTAAGGTTTTCATAACCACAAACTTTTAATATTCTCCCTGGCTTTTTGAGATTAACACATTTCAAAAATTTTATCTTGTTGGTTGAATTTTGGCTTTTAATCAGTATTTTTAAACAGGAGAGACCAGAAGGAGGGGCAGAACCACTTTGAAACTTATTTCTGTTATCATGCTACATTCCTTGCACCATCCAGGAAATGAAATGAGCTCTCAGGCCTTGTGGAAGATCTGAGAACTCTGGAATCTGTCCATCAAGGCAGAAGGAGTCCTTCTCTCACTCCATGTGTCTTCCAAAGGCTCTGACTTCTTGTGGCAGCTTAATTGGCCTTTGAGGATTCAGAGCAGCTGTTTCAGTGAGAAAAAGACCAGAAAAACAGAGGTTCTATCCCAACTGACACAGTCCTGTAGTTCCCTGCTTCTTAACCTCTGGGTCATGAGCTTATATGGGGTCATTTAACAAAGTTGGGGGGTCACAAAATTTCATAACAGTAACAGATTTGTGACTATATAAAATTCAAAAATTAATTCACAACCAAATACAAGGTTTTTTTGGAAGTGCTCATCTATGTTGTGTCATGTGACTTAAACGTGGTCTTAAACATACAGATGTGCACTTCACCTTACTTATGCACTCATGCTATGAAACATCAACAAATGTTGCCTAAAACATTTCTGCTCCGATTCAAGACTATAGTGGGCTATGAATTACAGTGATTTTACTGTACATAAAAATCTTTTGCTCCTGTAGAAACAATGGTTATATTAAAGGAAACAAAGACATTTATGTGCATTTGTGCATGTTCATGCGTAGGGGTACATTTGGGTGTATGTCCTTGTGTGTGCGCCTTTTAAAGAGGCTGATGGATAACATCAGATGTGACTTTTTAGGTACAGGCCTCCCTTTTTGAGAAAGGGTCTCTCACTGGCTTGTAATGTTGAAGGTAGGCTAGACTTGTAGTGTAGCTGACCAGCAAGGCTGACAGGATGGGCCTGTCTCTGCCTCACTTGTACTGGGATTATAAATGTGCACCACCACACAGTCTTTTTTTTTAAAACATGGATTCTGGAGATTTAACTCCAGTTCTAATGCTTATAAGGTAAGCACTTTATTAACTGAATTATTTCTTCAACCTGAAAACAAAGACTTTTAATATTTTCCTATCATCATTTCTCAACCTGTAAGTATTAAATTAGTATGTTGTGGGATTGTATTATGCTGGAATGTTTGATTTCAAAAATTGCTGTTTGAGTTGCTGACTTAAGTTTCATAAAATATTATTAAAGGAATTTTGGCTTGGGATTAGAGCGTAGAATTTACCACAATTTCTGAAATGTTCCTAAGCACACTTCAGTGATTTTGTACTATGTGTTGATTTGAAGTGGCATTCTCAGAATTGATGACTATGAAATCGAGATATCAATCAACTGAAAAATGTTGAAGATATTCTGTGTCATAAAATCAGCCAGGATTTATTTTTTTACATATGTGTGTGTTCATTTGCATGGTGATATATGTGTGCATGTGCATGTAGATGTCAGAGGTAGATGCGCACAAATATTCTCCACCTGATATTTTTGAGACATAGTCTTTCACTTAACCTGGAGTTCACCATTGTGCCTACTTTAGCTAGCTAGCAAGTCTGTGCATCGGATGTTTGCAAGAATCTTGTGTGGGTGTTTCTGGCTCAGGGTCTGCATGTCCACTGAACCTGCAGTCTTTGGAAAGGTGACTCTGAAGCTCTGACTCTTCCAAGGTGGCTCACTCACATGGCAGATAATTTGAGGATCTTTTGCCCTACATATGGCTGTTGGAGTGTTTCCATGGTGTGGTGGATCCTTGTGTCAATTACCTTCTTGCCATTGGGACAAAAATACCTGACCAGAAGCAACTTAGAGAATTAAAAAGTTCATTATGACTTATTGTTCCAGAGGGTGGAGTCCATCATGGTAGAGAAAGTATGCCAGGTGTGGGGGGGAAGCTGGAGTCACATCGTAATATCAGCAGGGAGGAAGTAGGAAGAGTGAAGAGCGAATGGATCTGTTTAACTTCCAGGTGGCCTTCAGTGACACACTTCATCTCCCAAGGCTCCATCTTTTAAAGGTTCCATCACTTTCCTGAAAAGCACCACCACTGGGGATTATTCAAACACATTAATCTATGGGAGGGCATTTTATATTCAAATCCCCACAGTAATATTTCCTCAAAGTGAGCAGTCTAAGAAACCACCATGAGGAGAAGCTATGTGCTAAACATTTTGTAAAAACAAGTAGAAACAGCTGGACCCTTGATGAACTTGGAGACATGATAAATTCTCAGGATGACCTAGACCTATGAAAGAGAGAAAGAAACATGAGTTTGTTTTGTATTTCAGTGACAGTTACTCTAACTGTTGTATCACAAAAACAGACAAACATTTTCTGAGCCAGTCCTGGCATATCTCCTTCCATTTCTCTCTCTATGAGAAGGGGAAGTTAGGTAACAAATGTCGTGTATGTTGATTCCTGGCACAAAATGTAGATTGATATTTTTAGAGCTATTATTACTCCAATTTTATGGATGACAAAATTGTATCAGGCGAAGCAGCTAAATTGGAACAAAGAGCTTTCTTGAAATCCCATTGTCTTAACTGGTATGAGTCTTTTTATTTATTTATTTTTAATGGTCCTGGAATCAAACTCAAGGCTTTGTGCATGGTAGGTAGCTTGGTGCTATATCTTCAGCCCCAGAGATTGAGTATTTTCATACAGTGAGGGATTGTAGGTGAAAGCATGTCTATCAAGGACGCCAAATCAGACGGTACCTTTGGAAGAGGAATCAGAATCTAGGGTATGGGGGGCCTTAACATGTTTTGGGAAGCAAAGAGGTTGGAATAAAATTAAAGAACTGAAGGCTACATGTACCTCCTCTTTCTACTCCCAGGGAAGGCACTTTTACCAAAGTCTAGCTCCACAAACCTGGCATGCTCAGATGATTTTTTGGTTTGTTTATCATTATTCTTAATTACGTCTCCCAAATATCTTTCAAGACAAGATGTGGAAGGGGCAGCAGAGCTGGGACTCAAGCATGACTTAAATTCTTCAACCTGATGCTTGCCAATGTTTATAACCAACCCTGAAATCAAGCATTTCACCCTTGTTGGGACCATCAGGTGTAAATATACATTTTAATTATTTACATAATTAAACCAGTGATTTACTGCTGATCTGATCTGTTTGACAATATTTCAGTGCCATCTGTTTCCTAATTGGACTTAATCTCGAGAAGATGTTACCAAAATAGCCACCAAATAATAACACACAAAAAAATATCAAGATACAAGTTGAATTCTCCACTCCTTTTAACTATATTCATAGACTCAGGATACAGATGAGAACACACAAGGCAATTTATCACATTACTTGAAGAAATTTTAGACACTCTGTGAGTGTGACCTGGTGGCTTGCATCATAAATTGAAGATATCTAGGTGATAGAGAAAAATTAACATATGTTGGCCCCAGACAGTGTTGTTTTAGGTGGATTAATTTCCCTCTCTGTGCTTTAGGTCTGACATACATGTATTCCTGGTCTCCATCTGTTACTTGAATGTCTTCTTCATTGTATGCTGTCTCTGTCATATGGATGTTGCTCTGCTTGGGTACCTTTTTTTAACTAAAAATATTCTTCCTGAAGTAGGATTGGGTGCCCTGGTGAGTGCTGGCTTTTCTCTGTGGCCTTTGGGAAACCTTTCCCATCAAGGAGCCTTAGGGTCATCATTATAAAGCAGAAATCACAATGTCCAACATTGATTCTGGAATCTTGCCCTGCAAGATGACCTTGTCATAGAAGATAATATTTTGGTCTAGACTGTAGGCTGGGAAATCAAAATGCCTCTGCTGGAATTTCTGCTTTTCCATTAAATAACCACTATTCATTGAGAAATTCTGCAAGCCACAGTTTCTCCATGTGAAAAATGTGGCTCGTGATATTACCTTCCAACTAGGTTTAAGTAAGATCATGCTTAAAAAGTCCCTAGCATGGAGCAAACTTATACTTAAAGTTATCATTTTTGCCTGCTGGGTTGCCTTTGAAAAACTGCTTTTACAAATTATGAAAATAATGAATTTGTTTTATCTCCCAAAGTATGTTATATGTGTAACCTATTGTCCTGAAGATTAAAAAAAATCCATTCTCTATGTACAAAATAAGGCAAAGCCTATGTGGGCTGCTGGCCATCTGTAGTATTTTGATGACGTAGTAACGTAGTAACATAGTAAAGTAGTAACGTAGCCCCTGCCTGTGTCTTCACTTAACTGTCTTCCTGTCTGTTTGTCTCCAAATCTCTGTCTTCCACCTATCATTGGAGTGAGGGTACATGGTGGTCCAGTATGACCTCACCTTACCATATCTCCATCTGCAACACCCACCCCCCTCCATTTTCAGATAAGGTTGCAATCACAGGGGTCTAGGGCTTTAGTCTGTCTTTAAGGAGACATAATTCTACCCACAATAGGAAGTAATGCAGGCTTTGCTTGACTCTGTATTTTGTGCCTTCTGTCAGGACTGTATGACAATCACAGTGAATATTCAGATTTTTATTCTTTTTCATCACTCATTTGGAGGAATTCAACACAAGAGAATGTTTCCATGTAGTTATCCTGTAGGAGGTTAAGAAGGCTTTGACCTGAGTTTTCTGTAGTTAGAAACATTGAAACTATATAGTACTAACTTTATTGTATTAGCTACTTTACTTGTTGCTGTGACCAAAATACTTGGCAAGAAGCAGCTTAATAAAAGAAGGATTTATTTCAGCTTACTGTTCCAGAGGGTAAAGTCCATCATGGGGGAAAAGGGATAGTGGAAGGAACAAGAGACTAGCTGGTCCCTTTACATCCACAGTCAGAAGCTGAGGGCTAACAAGAAGTGGGGCTGAGCTATAAAATCTCAACTCCACTTCTACCTAGTGACATACTTTCTACAGTAGGGCTCTATATTGTAAAGGTTTCAAACTTCCCACACAGCATCACCAGCCACCAACCAAATATCTGGACACATGAGCCTGTTGGGAGAAATTTACACTTAAACTATAACACATTTTTTGTTTTCTTAAAACAAAATTACAGGACTTGTTAGGGCCTGTGTTTACTGAATGGATGTGGAGAATGTCCAAGAAAATCAATAGCATCAGCATTGACTTTTTAGATTCCAGAACCTGCAGGTTACAGGCTGTGTCGGGTTCAAATGGAGGAATATAGATGACTGAAAAGTGCAACTTTGTGACAGAGTTGACATGCTGAGAACCAGGGAAGGTGGCCCCATAAATGACCTTCACCATTTATCCACATGCAAGATGATCACATACACATCCTGCCATTTATTCATAATCAGCATATCCCATTATGCAGATGAAATCCTATGGAAACAAATCTGACATGCAGAGAGAAAGTTTAATCTACCTTAGACATTTGATTCTATTTTAACCTTCTTAGGAAAATCTTTCCTCTGTAATGTTTCCAATAGCTTTGAGTTGATCCTATTATATTTGATGTTCATTCAGTATTTTCCAACTAATTTTTAAAGTTTGATTCTGAGCCCTCTATGAACCAAGTACCACACTTATACTCTGCCATTTTGTCTCTCCCATACCTAAAAACATTTTTCCTTTTCATAAACAAGGACACCCTTTCTTAATACTACATAACTAGCAATAGCAGTAATAATTACTGCTACATAGTAATGTCTGTCTTTAAAACCTATGATTCTTTCACATGATTCTGGGTGCTTTTTTTTAGTACAAAATGCAGTGTATTTAAAGGCATATACTTAATGTCAAATGTCAAAGGGAATAATACATTGGGATTTAACTATTTTCAAAAAATAAAAAATAGCTTTAAAAGAAAAGGTTAATTTTACAGAAGACATCAAACAAATGAAGCAACTTATTAATAATAACAAATAGTTCTTTGCACAGGTGTATATTCCCATGCATGCAAGTGCATTTGTTTGTATGGACATGATGGTGTCTCTTGCCCCTGCAGAGACAAACTCCAGACACATGCACTACTTATGTATGTATGTATGTATGTATGTATGTATGTATGTATGTGTGTGTGTATGTATGTATGTATGTATGTATGTATGTATGTATCTATCTATCTATCTATCTATCTATCTATCTATCTATCTATCGAGCATCTAGCTATACATGGGTCATGGGGAATCAAACCAGAGCTGACAAGCTTTGCAACAAGATTCTTTGACTGCTGAGCCATCTCCCAGAGCCCCTCATTTTTGGTATTTTAAAATGAAATCTTCCATTTGATGGTGGTGGAGGTCTTGAGCATAAAGACTAGTAGTGTCTGCTTGGTGCACCTGTGTTAAGAGGGATCCAGAAGCTTGTCTGGGCTCAATGAGAAAATAAATAATAAATAAAGTTCTGTTTAGATTTGGAGAAGTCTTCCCTGAGGATGAGCTCACAGGCACGGGTGCTGTCATATACCTTGGGCTTAGGTCTTCCACTTTTCTGAGCCATTTGCCTGGTTTTCTCCATTGCCTGAGTTTTCTCATGCTGTGAAGAAATAGCTGAGAGAAGCATTGTAAGCAAGGAAAGGTTTGCTCTGGCTTAGAGTCTTGAGGGTCCAGTCCATCCTGGCAAGGAAGGCACAGGGGCAGGAGTGTGAGGTCACATTGCATCCTCAGTCAAGAACAGAAAGATGAATACTGGTGCTCAGCAACTTTCTCCTTTTAGCTTAATCTGAGACCCCAGTCCATGGGATGTTGCTACCCACATTCAGGGTGGGTCTTCTCTTCCCAGATTCAACCTTTATAGAACTACCCTCATAAACACACCCAGAGGTCTATTTTTTGGTAATTCTAAACTCAGTCAAGTTGATGATGAAAATTAACCACCGCACTCACATATTTTTCCTGAAGTGCAAATCAGAGATTGGAACAATAGGTAGATTAGGATCAATATGAGGTGATACTTTTATTTAAGACTGTGTTTAAATGGGAGACATGGTTCAAGTGTGTTTCTGAGGAAACTGCAAAGCTGTCTGAAAAACCTTGGCATTGAGCTACCACTCAAGGGCATCTTGATATACTTTAGATTTAGTTGATCCTCCCATCTGGGCTCACGAGGTAGAGAGGATAACGTTATGATCTCACTTTGTAGATGAGAAGCCCGAGGCTCCATGAAGCACAGTGATAGCTCTAGTCAGCTGAGGTCCAGCTCTGCAGCCTTTACACCGAGTGGTCTTGGCTCAACATTGAACATCTCTGTCTTAGTTTTACCTGGTCATCTCTAAAGGTGGCTCATGATTGGCTTAAGATGAAGATAAGGTGACATTAGTCTTAGAGATTTATTTAGATGAAGGGGATGATGGTCATGGCCAAGAAAAATGAAAGTTTGGAAAATATCAATATCGTTCCTTCCCTTTAATCTAGCCATTCCTTGCTATGTTGAATAATCATGTAATTACAATAAACATTTTGATATCCCACTATGAACCTGATACATTTAATCTTACTGACAAACCTACACACGAGGCCCAGTTTATGCAATCCATTTTACAGATCACAAAACTGAGTCTCAGCAAGCTTTGCTAGTGGTCCCAGCTGGAAAGTTTTTGAGCTGGGAGAAGACTGCTCCCTTGCACAGCCTGTTCTCTGCCTCTAGGAGTTGAACTGTCAGATGAGCTGAGAACCACGGACACTTGGGGGTATCTATTTCAGGATGCCAAAGCTGTTGTTTGCTTAGAAACATCAGATCGGCAGCTGATGTAACACAGCAAAGACTCGCAGCATCACAGAGCTGAGCTGCTGCACCACGTGGGCCGCGACCCTGCCAGGCATTCACCCGCCAGCTATAAATACAACCCTTTCCTGATGCCAGCCCAGACATAGTCTCCCCTTCCAGAATTCTAACATCAAAGACATTTTCCCCAGGCTGTCTGTCTTTCCTCAAACAGCCATAATAAATCCTCAAATGGTTGTTCTTCTCTTGTGGATCTATTGTCCCCTTTCCTTTTTGTTGTTTTAAAAAAGGAAGAAAACTGTTTTGTGTTTGGTTTTTTTATTTTTCATTAAATCCAATTTAACTTCCCATTTAGAGTTGTCTTGCCAATCAGGAAATGAAATATAATCACATCAGACACGGCTTTAAATTCAGCCCTGTCTTCATATTTTGCCATTTGAGTCCTGAAATTTACACAGCCTCATTCCCACTCTAATTGATTCTTCTAACCTGACCATGACTTTTCCCATCCTGTGCTTAGAACACTGGACTGGCCTTATTTCTCTGCTGTCAAGCACATATATCACCTTTAAAGGGACCCACACTGTCAGGAAGTTTATGTCTCAAATTTAAGATTTCTTAAATGAAACAAGAACTGCTGGGCAGTTTAGAGAGCTAAGCGTGAATAATAAAACATTTAAACATGAGGCATTCTCTTTCCTGAAAACTTTATATATAAAAAAGACATTAGTGTTTCTCTGTATTATGGGCACACCAAAAGCAACTTATTTCTTTCAGCCTTATAAAATGTTTAACTACAGAATCTTGCCTGACTTGAATGATGATGGTGTCATTAGACTTGGGTTTATAAAGAGTGACCCGTGTTCCACCTGTTAAAATAATAAAAAAGAGGTTGGTTCTGGGAAGATGGCTGAGTGGATAAAGTGCTTGCTTGCTTTATAAGTATGAGGACCTGAATTCAGAACCCAAGTACCCACATAAAAAGCTAGCTATCATGGTACATGCCTGTAAACCCAGTGCTGGGGTGGTGGACACAGGTGGATTCCTGGGGCTCACTGGCTGCCTAGCGTCGGCAAATGGGTGAGATCCTGTCTTATAAGGTGGAGAATGATTGAGGAATACACCTGATATTGACCTGTGGTTTCTACATGCAGCACATGCAGCCCCCCATGCACCTGCACATGTACAAATACACATACACACATACACACATACGCACACACACACACAAACACATACACACACAAGGAAGAAAAGATTGTGACTCAAAAAGAAAAGTGAGTGTGGTTAATTAACTTCAAACAATTTTATAGACTTAGAGAATGCTCCGTCCATTACAATAGGTCACTATGTGTCTAAATACTGCCAAAAATGCAAGGAGACCTGGAGTCTTACTGGAACACACTTCAGATTGGAGACTGTGGTCTCAGACTATAGGTTCTGCTGTGTCACTAAGAGCTACCAATTACTATGTAACAGGCACTTTTAATCTTGATTTAAATCTTTCCAAAAATATGTGGATAATGCTTTTATCTCCATTTGACAGATGAGCAAATTAAACTCCCTAATAGAGGGGTTTAAGAAAAACCTCCTGAGGGCATTGTCAGAGCACAAGTCCTGTTAGTAACTATTATGGATTAGAAGTAGGTTCACTTTTTTCCTCAAGAGCTCATATGTTGGACGCTTGGTCCCCAGCTTGGCAATATGAAGAGGTGGTGGGACCTTGATGAGTTAAAGCTTGGTGAGACACCATGGAGGATATTGTCCTCGGGGAGTTCATATAACTCTCATGGGACTGTGGCAAGTTCTGGCCAGAGGAAGAAGGAATCTGTTCCCTGAGCCAGTCTGTGGCCTGTCCCTCTTACCATGTGATTTCTAGTGTTTGTATACCTTCTTACCTATGGGATACCATCTTTCACGAGGCCTCATCAGAGCTAAACAGATGTGGATACCATGTAGTTGAACTTCCAGAATTGAGCTAAAAAATCCCTATTTGCTTTTGAAGCATCTGACCTCAGGTTATTGCAGCCACAACACTGGTTCATTTTGTTTACTTTGGCAAAGTCATTTCCCACAAGGGTATAAGTTTCTTTGTACTATTTCTCACAGAACTAAAAAGCTGTTTTACAAGATGGGAAACAGAGACAAGATGATCTCTGGAAGCTCTGGAAACTCTCACAGGCAGCTTGCATATGCAGTGGGGAACAAGATGGAAGCCGAGGACTGAGATCCAAGGTTGTCCTCTCATGTCTATATGTGTGCTGTGGCATGCTTACACCCTCAGTCACATACATGACACACAGTATCACACACATACATACACACATACAGACATACATGCATATGCACACACATACACACACTCACACACACAGACACACATACATACACACATACACATATACATATATACACACAGACACACACATACACAAACACTTACACATACACACAGACACACACACATACACACAAATACACATATACACACATACATATACACAAAAATACACATATCACATACACACACATACACATACATATACATAAACAGACACACACACACAACTACACATATACACACATACATATACACACAAATACACATATACACATACACATACATACACACAGACACAGATGCACACACATACACACAAATACACATATACACACATACACATACACAGATACACACATACATACACATACACACATAAAAACACACATTTTTTTTTTAATTTTAAAGAGAAAGAATAAGAAATAACACCCAGGGATAGTGGTGTCCACCCATGGGCAATACAAGCAGGAGGATGGAGGATGGACACAAGTTCAAAGCCAGCCTGATCTATGAGTTCAACAATGAGTTCAAAGTCTGCTGGGGTTACATAGAGATACTCTGTCTCAAAAATAAATAATAAATAAGTAAATGAATAATGAAAAACAAGAAAGTAGAGAAGGAAGTTTATTAAAAAGCATTTTATTGATATACTCCCATGTTTTTAGGTCACAGGAAGGGTAGGAAGAGCTAACATACGTCATACAACATAAATTAGCTCTGACATTATATGTAAATAACAAAAGAAAGTAAAGAGAAAAACAGCCAGCTTCAAAGATCCAGAATGGCCTTGGATATTGTATAGTCTTGGGTAAAGTTTTCAACCATGCTGAAGCTCATTTTCTACATTTATGAAATGTAGGTAAAATGCTTATCTAGAGATCAAACTAAATAATAGAAATGAGTGTTGTTTATATAGCCAGTGGATTTCTTTTATTTATTAACATGTTTTCAATTGGACACAAATAGGAAAAAATCATGTTGATCACGTTAGTAGCTTATTAAAAAGTATGTGTAGCTGAGTCTAGTCATGCATGCCTGTAATTCCAGTACTTGAGAGGTACAAGTCGGAGGATTAGAGGTTCAAGGTCATTCATGGTACATAGAGGGTTCAAGGCAAGTCTGAGATACGTGATACCATATCTCAAAACACCAAAAAAATGTATTTTGTACTCATAGCTATAGCATAGCAGGCTGGTGGATGAACATAAGAATATTTTAGGTTAAGTTCAAGCCAGAGCTCTAGAATCAGGTAGAGCTATTGCTCTACCACTGCTAGTGAACTTACTCTGTCAAGAGTCCAGACCCTCCAAGACCCAGGGTCTGGGAAACAGATCCCTTGAAGTTGGTGTGAAAATGACACGGAACAACAATGCCTGCAAGGTGCCTAATACAGGTGTACAGGTTCACAATCAGCCCAGACTGAGAGAATCTCTAGCTGGGAGATGCATGGAGTAGCCTGGGCTGTAGCCTCACAAATCTGGGAGCTCTTTTGACTCTAATCATTTTCTTTATGATTTTAAGTCATTCACTTCACCTCCTAGGACTGATCTTCTGACCTTCTGACTCACCCTCAATGATGAAAATAATATTAAATTTTAAGAATTGCAGGAAGGAACAAGGACAGAGTAATCAGACCACAACCATTTAAATTTCAATTTCAGAGATAATAACTCACTATCCCTACTTACCTTCTTCCACTCCTCTGCTCTATGCAAAGGTGTGGCTGCTTGGTTCTGCCTGCTGTGTGCAAAGCCCCCTGTACAACACAATTAACATTGTTGACAAGATTTAAGAGGCCCGAAGGCTGGGGCTCAGGGAGGATGGATGATTTGGTCAGAAACAGTCAGATATCTAGTATAGGAACCAGGATGAAATATAAACACTCAGAAAATATTCATGCAGACATATTTCAATCACATACATATGCATGTTGTATATACAAGTATATAAGCACACATAAGTATATCCCTCTATATATGTGTGTGCAGACATGTGTACACACATATGACTTCATTCTTTTCTTGTTGGTCATCAAGTCAGTGTTCTTCTCATTTTCATTTATTTGTAAAGAGAGAGAGAGAGAGAGAGAGAGAGAGAGAGAGAGAGAGAGAGAGAGAGAGAGAGAGAGAGAGAGAGAGAGAATTGGCACACCAGGGCCTCTAGCTACTACAAACAAACTCCAGATGTATGTGCCACTTTATGCATCTGACTTTTCATGGGTACTGAAGAATCAAACCTGGTTTTTAGGCTTTGTAGGCAAGAACCTTAACTGCTGAGCTATCTCTCCAGCACTGCTCTTCTCATTTTAACAAGGTCATTTGTCATGGGAGATTGGTAATATAAGACATTTTTGGAAGAGACCCTGGGAACATGCTGGGTATCTACATCATATAAGGTCCGTTCTTTCCATCTTCATGGTTCTCATCTCTCAGAATAGTAACTATAACTAGATGTGTTTTTATGTCACTTTACATGCCATAAGGATCTTCAAGGACTTAATAAGATGAGAAAGTTATCTTTGATTGTCCATCTGAGCCAAATGTAATACAGAAGAAGGAGGCAGGAGTTGGAGAGAGGTGGGAAGACACTGTACTTATTGGAGTTATAGATAAAGAGGAGGCCAGGAGCTGAGGAACCTGAAGGGCCTCTTGTAGTTAGGGAAAGGAAGTAGGTTCTCCTGCAGACCTCTAGACATATCCAGCTCAGCTCATATGTTGATGTTAGCCCAATATGATCCATAAACTTATCTTGTTTTTAGATCACTTCATTTGTATAAACTTTTTTGATATCTTTATTAACATTAATTATATACATTGAATGAGCAAATCTTATGATGGTATCCCCATTTCCCTCCTCCCTCTCCCCAACCCACTAGGGGTCCTCCTTAGCAGGGAGTACTGGATCAGTCTATGGATTAGGGCGTCATGAATAGCACAGGAGGCAGCCATGTTCCCCCCGTTTGTGCATTGTTACTGAGGGGGGTGAGTATTAAGTTAGCTCTACTGTTGAGATCTTAAGTGTCTCTGGACTTGTGCTTTGGGTTGTCTGTATTAACTTTTCATAGCAGCGATTGGCAGCTAATAGGCCTTTTCTGTTTCTTGTCCACACGACTTCCAAACTGTTCTCTCTTCTTCCACTCTGCCTACCTTCCACTTACAAAATGGGTTCTCCATAGGGTAGAGACATCATTTAAAACTTTTGTGTGAGTATAACTTCCAAAGTCACACACGATAAAAGTTGTTAAAATTGAGATCCCTTATCATGGCCCCATTTCTCTGTGAGACACAAAGGTTAACAGACTTGCCCAACTATTCCTGCAAGGTTATACAGACCGATGAGCCTAGAACCCTATTGGCTGGTCAGGGTTTCCTGTTCTATGACATAGAAGCATGTTATTTGATCTGAACTAGATTGCTAAGAGAAAAAAAATGAAGATCTTTCCCCTTCAAGTGTCAGAAATACCACCCTATAGTGCCTGATGCCTATAGATGGAAGAATTAAAGAAGGTGAAAACATTTTTGGAACTTTTTTTCTTCCTATGCTCAAAATCTTCTGTACTAAGAAGTATAAAAAGTGCTAGAAAAATCAAGGACCCAGAAGAATTCCCTAAGAAAGACAAGGAGCATTTTAACAATCAACTTGTTCCCTTAATGCATAATAGCAATATTTAATTTGTGCAGGGTTGTAAGCACAAATGACTGAAGAACAAAACTGGAAACATATGGGCAGAAACACAAGCCAAATGTTGCTAGATTTTCCGATTTTTTTTCTAAGAGAAATTAGAAATCTGAGGTCTTATGTGAAAAACCTCTGATTTTAAAATATTAACAATGGATTAGAACACTTCCTTTTTAAAAGTATTTTTATTTATTTGAAAGATACAGATAGAACAGAGGTGCCTACACTTCTTGCCACTGCTACTTTGCAAATCTGGCTTTATGTAGGTACTGAGGAATTCAGCCCAGACTGGCAGGCTTTGCAAGCAAGCCCCTTTAACTGCTGAATGATCTATTCAGCCTCTAGAACAATTGTTTTGAATGAACTACTTTTGTGGGCTCAGGGGCCATGAATGTCTTCCCAGGCTGTCAGCTCTATCGACTCTTAAGCCACCTCTGATATCTTGGAGTTCTGAGGTCAGCTGTAGTTTCTGTCCACATCCATGTCTTTCTGTCCATTAGACTTCAGGTGGCAGATGGAATCCAGTGGCAGGTGCCAGGGTCTTCAGAACCAAGGACATGACCCAGAGATGGCTATGTCTGAGGAGTATGCCTCATCCTGATGAGAGCACTAAGATGGTCGGAACCAGGATTTTTCCACTTAGTTCAATGTTTATATTACTCTGTGGGTTGCCTACTGATCCAGGATCTATATTAGGGGACTCTGTCACTGACCTGAAAAAGACAGAACTTCTATATTCAATAAGTATGTGTTGAGGGATGGAATGGTTATGAGACCACACACACAGAGACACACAGACACACACACACACATACAAGTCACTCTCATTACATGATAAATGAAGATTAATAAAATCAAATAGGTCTAAAGGTGCATAATTTTTCATTGGAAGATATTAATCCAGGTAGGCTTGTTTGAGTGGGTGTTGTGAGGAGTCTTAAAAGGTAGAAAATTGGTTTGCTCTTTTAAGGTTAAAGATGAATAGTATTTCCAGGAAGAGGGAACCCTGTGGGCAAAGGTGTCTGCTGTGAGTATCATAGAAGTCTAATTAGAGAGAATGAATATGAGGTCGTGCTAGGTAAAATGAGTGGAAATAGACATGGCAAGATAAGATATCAGACAGAGTGAGGCTGAGGAAATCTGATAGGATGGTGCACCAGGACGAGGGTGACAAGTCCTCATGCTGTCTTCTTGGCTTCACACTGATCTTGCCATAGACCTTGATCTTCTCCCCAGGATGGGACTTGTGCTTGTTATCAGTCAGGCTCTGATGCTGCCAGAAAGGCATCTCTTTGCCTCCATCAGTGGGGACAAAAGAATAATTCCTGTGGATGGTTCAGGGTCAGGCACTGGAGCCCAGGTTAGAGATGACATTGGTGTTCGGGCCAGAATTAAGCATTAATGTGGCTCCTATTTTCCTGAGCTGAAAAGATGAGAACCCATGTGCCATTCTTTCTTCCATACATAATGCACCCTGTCAATATTACTCAAAGATGTAAAGCTGATTATTTTGGAAATCTTGATGACCTCAATGTTTTTGCTGTCCTTTACATGAGAATTATCTTTGATTATTTTAATTTTTAATTATTCTTTTTGATTTCAGACTTTTCCATTGTATTTCCTCTCTTGAGAGCCCTAAAGCATCATCTCTATTGGTTGACTGTTACTCACCAGGAAGCCCTATTATTTTTGTAAGCCATCTTTAAAGTCCTGTCTCAATGGTATCTGAGGAAATGTTTGATCATCCTCTTTAACTCCAGCTCATGACTCTCCTATTCTCCTACTTTATTTCCACTGGAATGAATAGTTTGACAGAACAAGCATTTATGTGTTATGAACTCTCCAACCCAATACTGGCAGTAGTGTCTGACACCTGGTAGACTGTCTCTCACATGGACATTAATTTCACATGGTATTTACCAAGTCCCTACTATATACCACTAAACATAGAGCTCAATTATCCCTTGAGTATCAGACACACTTCAGGGCAGTAACTGCATCGTGCCCAGCTCTGCTTCTTCATATGTAGGATGATACTCAGTATGCAGAAATAGTGCCATCAATTCTTATTGAATAAATTAATATGCTCCTCGTGGTTCCCAATCCAGCTAAATGGGCATTTTCGACAATCCGAGGAGATCCCTCATCTCTTGAGTCTTTCCAACCATTTTCTGCACATGTAAATTTCAAGTTCTGCTTCTAACTGCAGTCAGTCATCTGCAGTGAGCCACCAAGATATGAAAAAGATAAGCTCTGGAGTTAAATAGATGAGACTTCAAACCCAGTATCACAATTGACTGCCTCTGTGAGCATAGTTGTCTTCCCGCAATTTCTCTGAAATTTGGATTCATCTTTCAGCAGAACTGAACAGCTGTATGTGTCTTTCAGTGTATGACTATGGGGATTAAATAAGTTAATGTGTTGTAAAGCACTAGGCACACTAAACACTTAATAAATATCAATCATTAATAAGATTATTTGAAAAGCCCTCTGAAGTCTAAGCACATGAGTTTAGTGCCTGCCTCAGTTGCCTGGCAGTGTGAATGCTCACCTATCACTCTTCCTTCTGTGTCGTGTTCTTTATGTGGGACGTGTTTCTGGCAGAGGAGTCAGGTGGTCAGATTGCGGGTGGGGACTGGGCTCTCTGATCTGAACTGGGTAGCTGTGTAAACAGAAGCAGTCCCTTTAGATCACCTCCCTGGCTTCTGCTTCATTTTCTGATCTGAGCATGATACTTACTTGTAGCAGAGGTGCCAGAAGCATTGAGGACAATTCCACTGGACAGAGTATAGAACCCATTCAGTGGCTAATCCTTAATCACGCCTGTCTCTTGTCTTTTGGCTATTGAAATTTCCTTGCAGGAGAATGGAGGGCTCATTGGAGCCAATGATACTATGCTTACTTCATACTGGGACAAAGAAACTTTTATTTGATTCCTTTTTTGTGTGTGTTTCATAGCAGTGGGAAAACTGGATAGAAATATCTCCAAGGCTCTTGTGCATGATTGGTTTACACCCAAATCACAAAATCTGATTATAAGTTTGTAAATGTCTTGGCTTGTAGAGACAGACCCATATCATTAATGGCCATAAAATTAAATTACCCAATGCATTTCTATTCTGAAAGCAAAACGGATCCATGTTTAGCAGTCAGCCTGCATAATGTAGATGTATAAACAAATATGGGGGAGGCACCCACCATGCTATTTATTCAGTTCCAAACATTTCCTACACAACCCATGGCAGGACTTGTTTTTGTTAACATTCTCAAGCCTTTTTCACAGATGTAATTATAATTCTTTTCACCTTCCACAGAGAGATCATCTTAAGTATTATAAATAGTGTGTGAAACTTGAGCCCTTACATGAAAATTTGTGATTATGGCAATTGGTCGCCTTCTTCTTGGTCACATTCAGGCACTGGCTGATGGAAAGTTTACTCTGAAGAACATTCTGCTCAAAGTCATCCATGAACATGACTAAGATGGGTGAAAGTCTAAAGCTTTCAAATCATTTTCTCACCTGCATCACCATCTGCCCTGGGCATGGAGTTCAGCTGTGGTGACAGTGGGCGACCAGTGGGCAACACCATCAACCTGGAACATGCTCTTCACTTTCTCTCTCTCTCTCTGGCTTCTTGATGGTCTTTGGAGTGTTCTCTGGTCCCCGTTGATGTCCTTAGAAACTTTTCCAAACCACATTTTAGCTTGAGAAATCTTAGCTCTTACTTCTCCTCTCTGTCATACCACACCTAGTATGAGACTGAACATAGGGTTGAAAAGTTCTTGACTTCATCTAACAAAATAGCATAAACTACTTAGCTTATAAACAAAGTCATTTATTTTCACAGCCATGGAGGCTGCAGACTCCCAGGTCAAGGCACAAGTAAGTTCAGTGTCTCATGGAGACTCTTACTGCCGCCTCATGTGTGGAAGGGGCTCTCCTTATGCTTCAACAACTTCATTTTGAGAGGGCACAAAAATTCAGACCACAAGACTTGTTTATTTTTATATTTTGTACATGAGAGTATTAATACTGATAAGTTTAGATCAATTTAGAAAATCTATGCAAATATTACTGCTAAGGCAAAGAGCCCTTCTGCCTACTTACTCAACACTCATTCTGCATTAAGTTTTATTGAATGCTTTGTGAAAATGATGTCACTTATGCTTATGAGAACCCCGTGAGGTGAAGATCACCATTATAATTTTACACAGATGGAAATTGAGACATGTAAGAGCCATGGTGGGGGAGAATAACAAGAGACATTGCCCCCCCCCAGCAACAATACACAAGGGGGAAGGAAAAAATACAACAAAAAACTGGCTACCTCTGGTGCAGTTCATAATTCCCTATCCTATGAACAGATTCAGAATGCACACTGAGGAAGTACCCCAGTGGGTAGGGGACAGAGAGGAGGGAAACAGAGACACATTCACAAGATTTGCTCATATGATGTATAAATTTATTCATAATAAAGATTTTTCTATCATCTTGTCAGAATGATATAGCAGTGATGATCAACTAATACCATGACTTAGGTTGTTACATTTCACATTGTCCCAATGGCCTAGTATGGTCCCGGTTCTCAATGACCTCAATACTGCTAGAAAACATAACCCTTATTATGCTAGAAGTCTAACTCCTGTGAGTAAATACCTGAGTGAAACAACTTAAAAGGGAGAAAGGTTTCTTTTTGTTCATGAG
>PVHP010005671.1:0-23787 GCA_004024765.1 Zapus hudsonius
CCACCACGGCTCTCACAATCTTTCCGCCCCCTCTTCCGCTCAGTTCCCTGAGTTGTGGTGGGTGAGTATTAAGGCTGCCTTAATGTTGCGAGTTTAGGGGTCCTTGTGTCGAAAATCCTTGGTTTCTGTCTCATTGGCCTATCCTGTGTTGATTGAATGGCTGTGGTTATAGGTCCCTTGTTCATCTGTCATTGTCTGCTGGGTTCCCTATGGATCCTCCAGTTTATGACTGTGGTGGCTCCTCTCTTGCCAGGATCTGGGTCATCGGCCTACGGTTGGTTGGTAGGGTTAGATGGGCCACAGCTCTCTCGTTGTATCCTGAAAAACACAAACACATTTGGCTTATCCTGAGTTGGTTGAATGGCTGTGGCTATGGATCCCTTGTTCATCTCTACCTTCTCTGCAGGGTTCCATATGGATCCTCCATAATATGACTGTGGTGGCTCAACTCTTGGCATGATCTCAGCTTTTTGCCTGCTGTCAGGTGGTAGGGTTATATGGGCCACAGCTCACTTGCTATATCCTGAAAAATACAAACACAATCTCCATCGGAGAGTGAGAACAGTGTAGGTTAACAAATATACAGCATTCTGGATTACCTAGTTTCTATTTTTCGTAGCCTCCCTCTCAGATGTTTGCATAGTGCATCTTTCCTTGGAAGCCCAAGAGTATGGGATCCGGTGCATATTGTTCTAAATCCCCATTTCCAATCAAAGGTTCCCCCTCACTGAGTGGAATATTTGGCCGAATTTAGTGGCTGTTGATTGTCTCCCCCAGGCCCAGGCCCTTTGAGGTTTTTGGGTACAGAACTAGGAGTTGAATTGCTGTTCATATGGTGATTCTATTTTTCATATTTTGAAGAACTGCCAAACTGGTTTCCATAGCAAATTGAACAATTTTTCTTTCCAAGTAGCAAGATATAGAGGTTCTAATTTCTCAACCATTTTAATATAACTTATTTTTTTTCATTGTTTAAAATTTATTGTGCTAATGTGTGTGAAGCTGTACCTCATTGAAGAGCCACTACATGTTTTCATGTGACTTTTCATTTATCCCAGCCCTATTTATTGGAGAGACTATTTTCTTTTTTTATTGTCCATAATGAGTTACATTATTTAATGGGTAAATAATGAGTTGTTATCCCCAGTCCCCAATGTCCTTCTTCCCCATCCCCAATCTGCTGGATATCTTCCTCCTTGGGCAGTCTGTATCAGTCCTTGGGGCAGAGGAGCCTAGGAGTCAGCACAGTTCCGTCAGCCCTAGTATGTTGTTACTGAGGGGGCCATGATTATGGGTATTCTCCCCCACCAAGGCTCTCACAATCTTTCCGCCCTCTCTTCCGCTCACTTCCCTGAGTCATGGTGGATGAGTATTAAGGCTGCTCTATTGTTGCGAACTTAGGGGTCTCTGTACTTCTGCTTTAGGTTGTGTTGAAAATCATTGGTGTCTGTCTCACTGGCTTATCTTGTGTTGACTGATTGGCTGTGGCTATGGGTCACTTGTTCATACCATCATTCTCTGCGGGGTTCCATATGAATCCTCCACAGTATGTCTGGGGTGACTCATCTCTTGCCAGGATGTCAGCTATTGGCCTGCAGTCTGTTGGTAGGGTTAGGTGAACCACAGCTCTCTCACTGCATTCTGAAAGATACAAACAGAATCTCCATTGGAGAATGAGATCAGTATAGGTTAACTGAGATACACATTTCTGAATTAGCTAGATTCTATTTTTAGTAGCCTCTCCTTCAATCGCTGGCATAGTGCATCTCTCCTTGGGGGGGGTCCAAGTGTAATCCTCCTACCTCTGCCTTCTGAGTGCTGGGATTAAAGGTGTGTCCCACCACACCAACTCAAGTTCATTTTTTATATAGCCACCTGACAGAGTGTTTTGATGTAGCTGCATCAAGATGGCCACCTTGAAATGTAAGAATCAGGGTCAAAAGAGATGGGCTTAGGAATAAACTGGAGTTAAAATTAATGAAGTTTATAAATGAACTGGTTGTCATTATGGCAGAAAAAGTTTTATCTTGGTCTCTAGTTTAAGTAGTCATTGGATGATCTTGGTGTCAGAAATGACATAGAGTAGATTGGGAAGTAAGGGTAAGATTTATTCAGTATTCTACATTGATTTTAAGTTGTCTGTTAACATTAAAGTTTAACTGTTTTCAGTCATTAGAAATTGTCTTATACCTTGAGAGATGCTTAGAGCTAGATAGAAAGGTGTGAGACTCATGGACATGGGGTCAAAAGAAGGACTGAAATTATCTTAGGGGAAAATGTGGAAGAAGTTGGTTGAGACAGACAGTACGCCAACACCACTAATGGATAACTTGTTCTTTCTCCACTGACCTCTCATGCCTGTGATGTCATGTATCAAGAGCATATATATGCTTTGGTTTCTTCCTGTGTTCTCTACTTTGTTTTATAAGCATATTCATCCATTCTTTTGTCAATATAAAATGACTTAATTATTCTTTTAAAAGGGGGCAGACATTAGATCATGAATGTTTAAACAGTGATCCAGGGAGACAAAGCCTTAGGAAAGGTTTTGCAGGAAAGTGACCCAAGCAATCCAAGGATCAAATATTGTAGTACAGGCTTAGAATGAGGATTCTCAAGGAAACGGTAATCAGCACTGTTGTCAGGTAAAGACTCAGACATGGACATTGGTTTCAATTAATTGAAGAAGTCTTTGAATCTCTTTGAGGTGACTCTCATTAAGTGCGAACAGAGGCTTTATTATTGTGGGTTGAAGATGAAACAGAGGTGAGGTAGGAGAGAATAATATTTGAATTAATCTTTCAGGAAATTTGATGAGAAAGAGATTAAACTAAAAATACTATTTTGACCAACAGAAGGCCTTTTTAGGATGCAAGAGATTTGAGTGTCTTTGTAGTTGGACAGGGAGAGCTAAAAATAGAGAGGAATTCACTCATCAGATTCTTAACCATACCCTTTCTTGACATGCTTCTGTGTCTTTACAAATGTTATTTACTCTGTTTAAAAGGCTTTTTTTCCCACTTAAGTCCACCTGAGCAGACCTTTTCAACAAAGGCATGTGAGCAGCCAAGAGAAAATAGTGATTTTAGCACAGTGCTACTTTCTATACTTAGAAATGTTTCAAAATATTTTCTATGACATTTTAAGTATGTTACTCAGCCAAATGATATTTAAAATGTATTCATTGCAGAGAGGCTAAGTGAGGAGTTTTGCAGATCCATTTGTCATAAAGTAACGATAAGAGTGGATAAAATAGTTAAAAAGGACTATTTAATGACTTTGGAAAGTGACCAAATCAAACAAAAAACTGAGAAGCGGTGTATTAGTTCGAAAGACTACTGAACCTTGTCACTGATTACCATGGGCTGAGAATACTTTAGTTCCTGTCACCACTCCTTCTCTGCTCACTCCTACCACTGGATTATTCCTATGGTGCTGTTAAGACAGCAGCTCTGCCTTCACTTCTAGAAGGGGGTGCACTTCATCTGAGCAGAATGTAAATAACCTTATATTTCTGGAACATTATTGGCAACAGTTGCTGTGATTTTTGTAATAAGAGAATGGGAAACCAGTGTTGAAGCTATCATGAGATTATAACCCTGGAGGGGAAAGCTACAGATTGGCCATTATTTCACAGGAGATTTTAGGAACAAGTAGAACTTCATGAAATTCTATATACAGGTCTACATATGCAAGACTCTGCACACACTCAGGAGCTACCGGACAATCTCTGACTAGTGATGCATCTTTGTACATGTAAACAATGGAGACATGTTTCTAGAATTATGTTTCCTAAATGGTTTAGCTTCTTTCTTTTCTATTGTATAGTGAGAATTCCTTTTGCTGATGGAGTAAATACCAAAGACCAAGCAAGCAAGTCTTTAAGTTTTCCCTTGTCAGCTTGAAATCTGGGAATCTAGAATCCAACCTCCAGCCCTTTATAGTTTCTCATGCTTTCTAGTCTGTGTTACACACACCAAGCATCCTTCTGAAATAGATTAGGTTTCCATGTTATTTTTACCTTTTGTACTTAATTTCTTTCCATTCTCTGGTTCAGAAATACCATACTTGTTCTGTTGTTCTTCAAACCCAGAAGATACCTCTAGCCTCTAACCTGTTATACTTGCCCTTGGCCTGGATTTATCTTTCCCCATGCCCCTTGGCCATATTCTCTCTCTTTCCCTTTTTACGAAGCTTTTTTTGAATACAACTTCTCATGAGATCTTGTAATAAATGAATCATTAATAACAAATGATTGGATAAAAAAACAGTTATCTTTTCCCAAGATCTTAATATTATTCAGTACTGGGAAAAATTAGAAAAACAGAAATATAACTTGTAAGATTGCACTTGAAAAATATGAAAAACATAAAAATTTCAAATTCTCATTCTCATTTATTGTCTGAATATGACCAAAAAATCAAATTTATAATTTTCTTCATTTTTTCACTTCTCTTCTTGACAGTTTTACACTATTTGATATGTCACCTTGTCTTTTGAAAAATCTATTAGCCATCACCTCTGTAAAACTACAAAAATCACAGAGTAGGAAGTAATAGTTTCTTTTCTTTTACAGATAGGCGTTCATACATTTTCAATACACTTTATTATTAGTTCAGTAATTGACATTTCTGTCAACGCAAACATCAAAAGTTAGAGCTGGAGGTGGCATAGAAATGTTTGACTGCTGGGGGAACTGGAGTATTCTTTTATTTAATTATTTTCAACAATTTGCCTGTCAAAGCAAAAGTGGAAGTTCACGTCATTCTAAATTGTCTTGCCTTAGCCTGTAATTTAACTAAAAGGGGAATGCAGATTTAAAATGACTTAAAATTGCATTTCATTTTCTGAGAAAAATCTCAAGTAAAAAGAATTAAGGTATCTTTGTATTTTTTACATGATATTCAAAAAGTGTTAAAGGGCATTGATTTGAATGCAAGGAATTTTAGCAGGGAAGTTAAGTCGATATCACTATCATATTATAGGGAACATTTTAAAATTACATTGTCACTGGTCTACATTCCCATATGCTTTAAATTGCACCTGCTGAAACTCAAGGTACACTTGGTATTTCTTCCTATGAATTTTGAACTGGGTTTTTGTTTGTTAGCCTCATATTTGCATTTATTTACTTGTAATATAGAGAATAAGCTATATGAAGCTACTTAAAGATAATAAATGCCAAGTATAATATGCTGTTCTATAAGTCCCAAATAATTTTAAATTTTAAAGTTTACAGTAACATTAAATAACCCTAAG
The DNA here is from genome assembly GCA_004024765.1 of Zapus hudsonius. Taxonomy (NCBI): domain Eukaryota; kingdom Metazoa; phylum Chordata; class Mammalia; order Rodentia; family Dipodidae; genus Zapus; species Zapus hudsonius. The sequence goes on from PVHP010005671.1 coordinate 5,260, forward strand.
AGTTGATTGTCTCTTTCAGGTTCATCATGGACTGACTAAATGCATTTTGTTTGAGAAAAAAAATCTTTGTGTGTAGCCCAGGCTGGCTTCAAACTAATGCTCTTTTTTAATATATATTTTATTTATTCATTTTGAAGCAAAGAGATACAGAGAGAGAGAGAGAGAGAGAGAGAGAGAGAGAGAGAGAGAGAGAGAGAGAGAGAGAGAGAGCGCACCAGGGCCACCACCTTGTGGGTCTGGCTTATGTGGATCCTGGGGAATTGAACCCGGGGCCTTAGGCACTGGAGGCAAGTGCCTTAACCGCTGAGCCATCTCTCCAGCCCACTAATGCTCTTTTTTTCAGTATCCTGTCAAGTGCTGGTTTTACAGGCAGTAACACCATGCTGGAATCAAAATGCTATCTTAAAAAATATCCCTTCCATTATTCTAGAAGAGGAAGAGGGCCAGCAGCAGCAGCAGGTGTGAGGGAGTCCACAGAAAATAATAGGGTGAGGGTGAACAGGATAAAAGTACTTGGCATACATGCATGAAAATATAGTGGATTCTGTTATTTTGTACAATCAATATATACTAATAGAAATTAAAAACAAAAATTTCCTTTGATTTTAATGGTTATAACTACAGTGCAAAACAGTCTAAAGCTCATGCAGTCACGTTCCAACTTAATTCATAGTCTCATATCATAGAAGGCAATTTCAGGCAACATTTACCACACAAACACCTTCACAAATGAAAATTCTTTAAATTCAAATGGAGAGAAGTTAGATGACAGAAAAGAAATGGGTGTTTTCAGAAAAGATAAGCCTGCAGCTCTTAGTTGTACAGTCAGTAGTTAAAGAAGTGCTTCTCAAACTTAAAATGCACACATGCATTTTTGGAGATTTTGTAAAAAATGGAGGTTTATTTTTTAGGTTTTGGCTTTAGCCTGACCACCATTATAAACAATCTTCTGCCTGTTTCCAGTACTTTTGATTACCCCACTCTACATAGCAAGGGCTTAAATTGCATATATTAACTCATTTAATCTCATATGCTCATATAAGGTAATTACTGTTACATTCATTTTATGATAAGTATCTTAACTTTTTTTTTGCAAGAAAGGAAAGATGGAAGAAGGGAGAGAGAGGGAGAGAAAGTGTGTATTTTGGGAGGTGGTGGAAAGAGAGAGGGAATGAGAATGGGTGCACTAGGGCCTCTTGTCACTGCAAATGAACTCCTGTTGCATGCACCACTTTGTGCATCTGGCTTTACTCAGAAATTGAACCTGGGCTGTCAGGCTTTGCAGGCAAACACCTTTAACCACTGAGCAATCTCTCCAGCCCAGGAAGTATGTTTTAATAACATTATCTTGGCATGCTAAGTAGCATTTATTTACCAGACAGGTACTTTCTTCTTTTTTAAAAATATTTTTCATTTAAACTTATTTATTTATTGTTGATAAGTAGAAACATTGTATGAATAAGTCTTGTGTTGATACCCCCATTTCCTTCCTCTCTGCCCCCAATCCAACTGAGGCCCCTCCTCAGTGGGATTGCTGGAACAGTCTATGGATTGGGGGGTTATGAGTTGTAAAAGCAGTAGCCATTTGTGTGTGTGTATGTGTGTGTGTGTTGTTGTTGTTAAGGGGGGGACAATGTTTCTGGATATTCTACCCCACCATAGCTTTATTTGCAAGTTGTTTGAGAGAGAGACAGAGACAGGGATAAAGAGAGAGAGAGGAAGAGAGACAATGAGAATATGAATAAATTAATATATATGAATGGATGTGCCAGGGCCTTCAGCCACTGCAAAAGAACTCCAAATGCATGTGTCATTTTGTGTATCCAGCTTTACATGGGTACTGGGGAATTGAACCTGGGTTAGGTTTTGCAGGCAAACACCTTAACTGCTGAGTAATTTCTTCAGCTCAGGTACTTTCTATGTTATAATTTTCCACATGTGTATATTTAGCAAGAAGAGGAAGAAAGAGAGATGGAGTGTAGAAAGAAAGGTCTTTAAAATATATTGTTTCATTCTTGTATTTTCATTAATAATAATAAATGGTTTAAAAGTACCTTTGATAAGGAAGGATGTGTCAGTAAAACTGGAGGGAGAAATGTATTAGTTTCTATTGCTGTATAACAGGTTACCAAAAATTTTTAGCATTTCTTGAAGTGTAATGTACATTCACTACTTCACAGTTTTCACAGATCAGAAGTCTGAAATTGTTTAGCTGAGTCTTCTGTACAGGGTCTCATCAGACTCCTTTCAAAGTTTTGACTTTGACTATAGCATCTTCTGAGGCTTAGGGACCTCTTTAACTCTCATGTAATTTCAATAGAATTCATTCCTTTATAGCTGATAGCTAACAGTGGCTTGTTTTTTTTTTTTTTTTTTTGGTCCAGCAGCAGAACACAGAAAAAAGTAATATGTAGGAAGGACAGCATTTTGATATTTGTAAAAACAAGTATATATTTTACTCAATTCCTGGAGCAATGTGTTCTGAAGAGCTCATTATCTAATCTTCAAATGGTGGAAAATTCACTGTATAAATTTTTGAATTTGTAAAATTCGAGTATTTTACTTAAGTGGTAAGAGTTTTTTAATTTGATAGGTTTAAATCTGATTCCTATGAAAGCAAAACCTGAAATATGGCTTTGAAACAAGAGTAAAGTTAGAGTGGCAGGTTGAGAGCAGATGGTGGAGAGCCTTATAGAAACAGAACAGTGTGGGCTTCAGCCGTGTAAAGTCATGGAGGATCTCCTGGGATCTGAGCTAAGACTTGGCATGAACATGGAGATTAAGCAGGAAGTATGCTGTGGAAATGCAGTTCAGAACTGAAGAGCTCATGATATATTAATTAATGAGGAGATAAAAGCCCAAATTAGGATCCTGGCTATATATATATATATATATATATATATATATATGATATAAAATAAATGATTATAGGGAAATAATTGACAGGAGGTGACTGAGTCATACCTGTCTCTAATTGTCGTATTCAAAGGCTCGGTACTGGCTAAGGTTGCCCTGGAAGAGGGGCATGTTTGTGTGTTAATTAATTTTCTTCATTTTGCAAACATTTTATATCTACCATATTCTGATACTATCTTCCTAAAAGCTCTTTTAAGGTTTAAATTTTAGGTAAGAATAAAAATCTTAAATGACATGGAAGTTAAGGAATACCTTGAAACTGCACATTTTATAGTTTAACTCAGGTATAATCAGCTACCAAATGTGAGACTTAACTCTTAAATGCGGTCAGACTAATTCAGAGTGCCTTTTGGTCTCTTAACCCTTTTCTCTATGGATAACCAGTCATGGTTTTAAAAATAACTGATTTAACCGTAGGATGGTTGAATGTGATTAGATCAGCTGAACTCAAGCACTTAATATTAATTTCCTCCCTATGCTGGATTAAAAAAAATTAACAATAAAAATAGTGTTGCTAAATTCATGAGTGCAGCTGTTGTTAAGGTCTAATCTTATTCTTTACTGAGTCATATTAATCGTTATATATCTGATGAAACACAGTGGCTTCAAAACAGTGAAATCTGAAGTACTCAAAGGACGTATACTAAATGATCAGATTTCTATTTGTATGTCTACACTACTGAAATTCTATTAAATTATTGTCAATTTGACAAAATGTATTTTAGTTCATTTTTGAGTCAGTATTTTTATGCCTGGACCATTTATTATCTTAACTAGTTAAAAATCACCAGAATTTAGTATTCATGTACACTGTGGCACATATGCGTGCACACACATACACACAAATACACACACAAATAAAAAAATTTAAATTCAATATTTATTCAAAAATCTTTTTTTTTTTTTTAAATATTTTTATTTATTCATTTTCAAGCAGAGATGAGAGAGAGAGAGAGCATCAGGGCCACCACCTTGTGGGTCTGGCTTATGTGGATCCTGGGGAATTGAACTCGAGGCCTTAGGCACTGGAGGCAAGTGCCTTAACCGCTGAACCATCTCTTCAGCCCTCAAAAATCTTTTACTACTTAATTCAATTCATAGAACAATTGTAAATTTGGAGAAATTTCTAAAATTTCAAGTAATACAAAATTTATTTTTAGGATTCAGACTAATAAGTTATAGTGATAACCTTGGTGTGATTATTCCCACATCATGGTGTTAGTGATATAGCTGTATGTCTATCATCTAGTTACTATCTATTATCATTATCTAACATCATCTATGTATCTTTCAATGTATCATGTATATGTGTATGTTTTTATCTTACTATCTGTCTGTCTTTGAATTTGAATCTTTGAATTTAAAGGGATCCTGTAGAGTTATCTACTGCTTGTATTTTCCTGAAGCAGAATCCTCTAATAGCTGCAGGTAATCTGATCACTGCAGAAATCGATTGATTCATAAAAATTCTATTTTTTTAGTCATTAAAAATAATGGCACATATGTATGAAATACTTACTATGTGAATTATTAATTTCTCACACCATTCGAAGCTTGGAGATCAAGTCATGTTTTGTGAATATTTTTCTTGCCAAAACCTTTTCTTAAGTATGCTTGAATGTCCCCTTTCCTTCTTAAATGGGTGCTGTCCATTAACATGGACATTTGGCAAGACAGATTTTCATGGTTTATCAACCTCATTTTGGGGTTTGAGTTGAGTTTGAAGCAGAAATTGCTTATATCAACCTGTGACTCCCAAGTGTATAACAGAGAGGCAGGCTTGTGTAGGTAGGTGTCTGCAGAAAAGTCCTGAGAAAGAAGGTGTTGATTGTTTGGGCTCTCTTTGAACTATTTGTCACTATCAGGAAATGTTATCACCTCAAATTACTAAAATATTTAAAATTTGAAGGCTGATAACAGCATGGGCATTATGTACTCAACATATATTGCTTGAATTTCATTACACTGAATGATCTCATTTATAATTCTGGAAATTGAGACTCTGTGATTAAGATATAGTGTCAAGGCCAGTATCTCTTGAGTTATATTATGTTCTATAACGAGTTAACTGCTTAACTGGAGCCAGATTGGGGATTTATTAACTATTTGCACAAAGATTATGAAAGTAATTCATACACCATTCTCTTTAGCTGCAGTTGGTATCTAAAGGAGAGAGGGTGACCTTTCATTTTGAGTAATTATAGCTTTTGTTATACCAGTAGGTGTAGTGTTCCAATGATTTGAATATGGCATTGGGAGTTGAGTGACACAGATAACTGCGGGAAGAAAGCTGAGCTTTCTGAAAACTTCACTGCTAAAAATATCATGCTGGCTTTATTATTGGGCCTGGAGTAAATATTTGCAGAACATGTGTCAGCTGAAAGACTACTCAATTGAGCACTGTAAATGTTTTCATTATAATGTGAACAGAATCAGGCAAATTGGACAAGAACAATTATAAAGACCGCCTGTTTGAAAACTTTTAAATTTTTGAGTGGTATTTTAACGAGAAGACTAAAGTTTGAAGCTAGATGCCATATTAATTTGTCCTTTCTGCTTTGTACAAAACCACAAGCAAATTTCACATCAGAGAAGTAATTTGAGTTTTAGATTTTTCATGTTTCTTCAGAATTGTCTGTTCATAATCTGCTCAGTAATCTTTGTAATCACTTTTCTCCCTTTCATCTTTATGACCTCTTTGGTTTTAGTTTTCTCTTACCTGATTCCTTGCTTTGTTTTTCCTTATCCATACCTTTCCAGTTTCCTATATTCTCTCTTATCCACTATCAGATCAATTTAGTGCCTGGGATAGTTAATTGATTAAGATATAGTTACTGTGTTTTGCTATCTAGAGACTGATAGAGACATGCATAAAATAGATGCAGAATTGTACAGGTACATATGTATACAGAAAGACAAGTTAATGTGAATGGTTAAAAATTTGGATGCCCTGTGAGGGATGTGTTACTCTGATCATTCCCAAAGCAAGATCTCTCTTGAACATTTAGAACAATCATTTTTAACCAGTTAGGGGATTAACATTCTCAAACTTGGCTTAAATTTTGAGTTGAAGTCTTGCTACTTTTCTTACATTTTCCTTAAGGATATTAAGTCTTACTCAGAATGATATATAAGATTCCTCTAGAATAAGTTTAGAAAGGATCAGAAATATCGATTTGAATTTAATGATCTTATCTTTACATAAGCTACATTTTGTATACTTTTATCACTGTTCTTTTTAAGATAGAGTGGTTTATTTTTACATGTAGATAGTATGTGTGGTAGTGATGGTGCTGGTGGTGGTGGTGGTGTGTGTGGTGTATGTACCTGGTTGCAGATATGTATGTCTTATGTGCATGGGCAAAAATCAGAGGAGATTGTAAAATGTCTCCCCCACTCCCCATCATTTACCTGAATGTTTCCTTGATATAGTCTCTCATTGATTCCAGTACATTATGACATGTGGTAATGATTCAGTTTTGAAGCATTTGTAATACATATCCTGTGAAAAATGGCCACAATTCATACCCAGGATGTCATGGTTTGATCCAGGTGTCCCCCACAAACAAATGAATGTGTTCTGATAGATCAATCCTCAGCTGATGGCAGTTTGGGTTTTACAACCTCAATGAAGCTGTGTTGTCAGGGGTGGGCTTATGGGGTTATAAGCCAGCTTCCCCTTGCCAGAGTTTGGCACACCTTCTTGCCGCTGTTTGCAGTGCTGTGGCAGAGGTGATGTCCAGCCCTCTGCTCATGCCATCGTTTTCCCTGCCAGGATGGAGTCTCCCCTCGAGTCCATAAGCCAAATAAACCCATTCCTCCACAAGCCACTTTTGTTTGGGTTCTTTTTGCACACAAGTCTCTTGGAGATTCAATTCCGCCCCTCCAGCTCGGCTACTCACAGTCCGGGAAAACTTCATCTGGTGCTGGCAGCTCGCCTTGGCACCCATCCATAGTCCTGGAATTCTTTGGGTCTCCATTGCAACCCACAGTTCATCCTCATGGCTCCATTGGGCTCCATGCAGGCAACCTAGCACACCTGCTTCACACACTGATGGCCATTTTTCAAAAACAAAACTGTGTTGCAAATCCAATGACCCTCTCTTTCTAGCCAGTCTCCATTCCACAGAACCAGGTGGGCTACCAATTTGTTAATCCAGGGGGGATCAAAGCATTCAGGCACTTTACTTCAAAGAGTCCGCATTCTTCCTGTTGTTCCAATGCAGACCAGCTGGCCCAATCTCAATGGTTGTCATCTCTCAAACAATTGCAGGTGAACGGGCAGCAGTTTCGACCCAAAGATCTTTCTTTCTGTGCCATCTCCATCTGCTCACAACAGTCCATCTTTATGTAAAACAACCCTGCCCAGGTTTCCAGCAAGGAAACTGCTTCTGGCACAGTCCTGACCAAGTTCTTTCTCCCCCTCGTAAGCCAAACCTCACAGCCCATAGTTCTCATTACATTCAGGTCTTTCAACTCTGACCAGAATGATCCAATACGCTGTAGTTACAGCACTGCAAGGCACCTCTTAGGACAAGCTTTCCAATCTGTCGACATTCCTTCTGCAGCTCACTTCCAAAAGCCCAAAGCCACAAGATCAGGGTTCTAGCAGCAAAAGATGACCCCACGTCCTGGTACCAAAACTGTTGGGGTCATCATTCTAGTTGCTGCACAGCAAGAGCCCAAACAAAAGTGGCTTGTAGAGGAATGGGTTTATTTGGCTTACGGACTCGAGGGGAGACTCCATTCTGGCAGGGAAAACGATGGCATGAGCAGAGGGCTGGACATCACCTCTGCCACACCACTGCAAACAGCGGCAGGAAGGTGTGCCAAATACTGGCAAGGGGGAGCTGGTTTATAATCCCATAAGCCTGCCCCCAACAACACAGCTTCATCGAGGTTGTAAAACCCAAACTGCCATCAGCTGAGGATCGATCTATCAGAACACATTCATTTGTTTGTGGGGGACACCTGGATCAAACCATGACATAATCTATGTGCATATATGTTGTACCTGTGTACCTCTACATATTTATATATATTTCTTTTCTAAAGTCAAGTTCTGAAAAATTCCTTTTATGAGTAGGATGAAACCTTTGCTAATAAGAACTTTTTTTTTCAAAGTAGGGAATGGCCAAATCTAAGAGAGGAGCTCATTTAAATTAGTTCAATTGAAGTCTCATGCATATTTATTTTGTTTGATCCAAAAATTTGTATTCATTGTACCTTATTTTTGTGTTCTTCAGTTGGCCACTGCTCTTACATGTTAAAAATCTGTAGATAATAAGACATAAAACAAACCCAGAATGCTTTCTAGTGACTTTGAAGAGACAGACAGTAAACCAAGGATTTAGTAAAAATAACAATAATTAAAATGATAGCTAACAAATCACATTAGTATCTTGTAAATATTTTTATTTACTTTGTGCAGTGCTATGAGATTGAGACATTTTTCTATTTCATGCATGTGTAAATTGCAAAAAGTCGTAGCCTTGCTTTATGGGTCTATTGCTTTCTGGAGTACTCTGTTTAATTCTGTGTTTTGAAGTAGACATAGACTGCGAATGACTGAAATAGATAAAAATTGTTCATGAAAAGAAGTGAAGTTAGACATGTTCAAATACTGCTCCCTAACTTACATGTAGTCTCTCAAAGAGCTCCTCTAAGTAACCTTTGTAGAGCAGGTTGAGACTATTGGCTTCAAATTCTCAAAACTCTCTCTCTTAACATCATAGAACTTTCCCAAAGCCCTGCATGCAGTCAGAAGATGAAATGTCCTTCTGATGAGTCATGGTCCCCAACCTGGGCACTCTTGTATTTTTAGGAAATTTACTTGATTCCTCACATTCTTCTAAGTAATTTTCTTCCTATTACCTACCAAATGTATTTGATAAATAAAGCAATAAAATACAAATTCTGATACTTATTCTATATGTGAATGTTGTTATATGCTATAGGTTCCGGTATAAATGTAAACAAGATATAGTTGCAGCATGCAAAGGACATAGTTTCTAGGAGTGGGGAAAGAGATGTGAAACATGAATGTTTTAGAATGCAATACTTGAATGAAGGGTTAAAACAGGTATGTGTTCATGAAAATGTTACAAACGTTATGGTAGAAGTCTCTTTTTCTGTCTGTCTGTCTGTCTCTATATATCTATCAATCTATCTATCTATCATCTATCTATATCTAATGTATGTATGTATGTACATGTATTAACAAGTCTGACATGGTGGTCTATGTCTTTGGAATTGGTGGCAAGAGAATCAAGAATTCAAGGCCCACCCGGGCTATATGAGGCCTATTCTTTAAAAGAAATGAGAAGAGAGAATGGGAGTGGGAGATAAAGTAGACACAACTTACACAAAAGAGGCAGGACTATTGGCTAGTCTTGTAAGGAGTAAAATTAGGAAATATAATGCTTGAATTAATCTTGTAGTTACATTTAGCCATATTACTGTCTCTCACTTCCCTATATTTCATGAATTATGGGTAAAGAAAAAAAGCACATTTACTAGCTGTACTTATATAATATTCTTTAAGCCCTATATTTTAACTTCTATCCTAGTAGTCTATATTATAGGTATTTATATTTTAATACAATATATACAACTGTTGCCTTCTCACAGGAGTTGTAATATAGATTTTGCTTATAGTAACTTGCTGATTTCTTAAATCTCATCTATAAAACAGATACTATTATTTTCCTAATTTTTGAGAAAGGCAGCTGGAGAACAGAGAGATTAAATAACCCTTACACAGTTTTCAAACTCAGCCACTTTGGTTTCGGGACCCATGCTTTGTAAATTGTACTGAACTTGTTCCCTTTAACCATGCATGCACACAGATACCCATATACTAAAAGTCACATTTTTCTCTAGTTGTAGTGAACTTTCCTTCCTTCCTTCACTCAGGAAACCTTAAACATTTTTTATGGCCAATTGTTAATCTACATAGTGGGACTATAGATGTAAAAGTCTCTATTGCCAAGAAACTCATAGACTCAAGTGAGAAGTTGTGTAAGAACATACATAACACAATTACATGATGTGATGGTGCTGTGCCTGACAAAGCTAGCCTGGAGAAGTACTAGCCCCACCAGATTAGAGTAAACCCTAACCTGGATTTACATAAAGATGTAGCTAAATCTCTTTAGGCTCCAGAGAAGGGATAAGGGTCCCCTAACTTGTATGTCCCCCACCTGTCTCCACATTGTCCATGTTTCCTCAGCTTCTCTACCTTCCTCTCAATTCTCTTTGTATTAATCAGGGTTCTATAGATGAATGGAATTGATGGAATCAGTACATATCACAAAGAGGACTTCTTAGATTATTTTACAGGTTATGTGCTTGGCAGTCCAACTTCTGTATGCACACCTGAGGGTTGGAGAACCCAGTAAACTGCTCTGTCCATGAGGCTGGATGCCTCAGCAATCCCAATCTGGCACTGATTTCTTAGCAGCTGGTCTTCAGTCCATGCTGCAAGGCCAGTGAAGCTGGATTTCAGTGTTTGAGAAGGTTGGCAGTGACAGGGTAGTGACAGCAGCCAATAGTGCATACAGCAACCAATAGCACACAGCCCTGTTCTCTCTTTATGTTCAGTCTACTATGGGAAGGGCCACCCACTTTGGGGAATAACTTGGAAACACTGTCATAGACCCACCTAAGAGATATGTCTTACTTAATTCCTGATCTGATAGAGTTGACAGCAGAACTTAACCATCACACTTCATTTGTCTGTTTTGTGTAGAAGGGGTTCAGTCACTCTAGAACCTTCAGCCTTTTTTTGCACTGGTGCTTAACCTCTTTTGTTTTTTCATTTTCTACTTGCCAACCTTTTCACTGACTTTCACTATACTTTGGTCTCATGTCTTTTTCATTCTTCTTATTTTCATCTTACCTATGAACTTTGTGTCATCTAGTACGGGAGGAAATTTACTCTCTTTCATCTCCTGTCTTGTCTGGAAGATTGGATAGTAGGTATTTAATCACACATAGTTATAGATTTTTGCCACAAAGAAGACAGGTCTGGTAGACATTCTTGGGGTTTTTGGGATCCTGAACAAAGGGCAAACCCTTTGGTTTTGTTAGTTTGCTTTGTGGCTGGCAAAGTAGTGTTTCATGGATATATTGCTTTAAATGGTTTAGCCTTTTCATTTTTGGCTCTGGCTTCTAGCATTTCTTAGAAGTTGGCTCTTGCCAAGTACAGCCTCTTCTAAAAACATGGTAGAAAAAAGAATTAGTATGTAGCTCTGGATTCAGACTATGGTGAATTCTATCCCTCTATCAATTATTAACAGATAACCTTGGGTAAATTACTTAAGCTTTAGGTGCCACAATTTTCTCATTTGTAACGTCTTCTATATCCTGTTTTCAATGATGTAGAAGAGCAAATGAGACAGTGTTTATAAAGTGTAGAGGAGTGCTGGGAAGAGACTTTTTAAAAACTGGAAGAGATTTAGTAAAAGTCTGAGATGCCTACTCTCCTTGCTTGAGTTCTTTTTTTCTTTTCAAATATTTGACTAACTTGCTGTCACCAATTTTGTAATTGTTCCTTGGGGACCAGGATTTATTTCAAATTGTGCTCATTTTCTTTTCCTTGTGGTTTTACTTTGCTAATCTAGGTTTTTACAATTCTGTTTTCATTTTTGTGATGGAAAATAACTGGGAGATTGTCAGGAAGAAATATATTGCTGTATCAATGATGATTTTGTGGCTCATTAGTAGAGGCTTATAATAAATTAGATTTTTCTTTTCATGTGACAATAGAGACACTTCAAAAGATAAAATCCTTTTACTATGCTTATTGTCATTATGCATACTAATATAATATTAGAATGTTTCACCAGAAGTATAGTACTCAAAAATGAAAGATGTATTCTGTAAATATTTAGTGCTTACTGTGTGGTAAGACAATTACTGACAGAAAATTACTGTTATATTTATTGTCTATTATTAAGACTTTTAAAAAAGATTTATGTAATCAAATAAATAATGCTATTCATGAAAATAATACCAAACTTAGAAATTACTTCTGCCTGCCTGCCTTCCTGTCTGTCTGTCTGTCTGTCTGTCTGTCTGTCTTTCTTTTCTTTGGGGGCAGGTAAGAGTTTTTTCTTCTTTTTTTCTTTATTATCCATAAATTAGATACATTGAGTGAGCAAATAATGTGTTGGTATCCCCAGTTCCCCAATTTCCCTCTTCCTTGTCCCCAATCAGCTAGATATCCTCCTCCGTAGGCAGTCTGGATCAGACCATGGGGTAGGGGGTTATGGATAGTTTAGGAGTCAACCGGTTCCACCCCCTTTGTATGTTGTTATTGAGTAGGGCCATGTCTCTGGCAGTTCTTCTCCACCATGGCTCTTACAATCTTTCCTCCCCCTTCTTCTGCTTGGTTCACTGAGTCATGGTGGGTGAGAATTAAGGCTGCTTTATTGTTGAAGTCTTAGGGGCCTCTGTACTTCTGATTTAGGTTGTGTTGAAGATTGTTCATTGGTGTCTGTCTGGCTTATACTGGGTTGGCTGATTGGCTGCGGTTATAAGTCTCTTTCTTATCTCACCACTCTCTGTGGGGTTGCATGTCTAATCTTATTTAGTTTAGTTTTTTTTTATTGTCCATAATGAGTTACAATATTTAATGGGCAAACAATGAGTTGTTATCCCCAATTCCCCGCTGCCCTCCCCTCCCCACACCGCTGGATAACCTCCTCCATGGGTCGTCTGGATCAGTCCTTGTGACAGGGGACCATGGATAGCCTAGTATTCAGCCAGGTTCTCCTGGCCATGCCTCTGGATAATCTCCCCCACCACGGCTCTCACAATCTTTCCGCCCCCTCTTCCACATAGTTCCCTGAGTCATGGTGGATGAGTATTAAGGCTGCTTTAAGGTTGTGAGCTTAGGGGTCTTTGTGTCGAAGATCGTTGGTTTCTGTCTCACTGGCTTATCCTGTGTTGATTTAATGGCTATGGCTGTGAGTCCCTTGTTCATCCTGACATTCTCTGTGGGGTTCCATGTGGATCCTCCATGGTATGACTGTGGTGGCTCCTCTTTTGCCAGAATCTCAGGTATGGCCTATAGTCGGTTGGTAGGGTTAGATGGGCCCCAGCTCTCTTGCTGCATTCTGAAAAATACAAACAAAATCTCCATCGGAGAGTGAGATCAGTGTAGGTTAACAAATATACACAATTCTGGATTACCTAGATTCTATTTTTAGTAACCTCCCCGTCAATCGCTCCCATAGTGCATCTTGTCTTGGGAGTACCCCAAGAGTACGGGATCTGGTGCCTATCGCCCTGAATCCCGAGTTCCAGACAAGGGGTCCCCCTCATTAAGTGGAAAATTGGCCGACTTTGAAAGCTGTTGATTGTCTCCTCCAGGCCCAGGCTCCACTATATATTTGCCTCAGGCTTGTTTCTAGGTGCTGAGACTTTTCAAAAGGATATTCTGTTCTGTGGATAGTTTCTAGCTGAACTCTGTGTGGGGAGGAATGGAACCCAAGATCTCTCACTCTGCTAGTTGCTAACATCATATCCTTTAGGTGTTATTCTCTTTGGCTAAAAGCTATTTAATCTAGGCATGTGTACAGTCTCATCTGTAGGTGAGAATTTTCATAAAATTATTTGAAAATTTTTATCTGAACACCAAAGGTAAACCTTATTAATGAAAATTTTACCATTTTAATGTATATAATAGGGGCAAATAATACTTTTTATTAGGCATAGTAATGTTTCTTATTCTATAATATGTAAGTATGACTATAATAATAGTGTAATATGTAGTAGTATTTTTTTTCTGCAGAGAGTGATAATGAACTCTCAAGTGGAACTGGTGATGTGTCTAAAGATTGTCCTGAGAAGATCCTTTATTCCTGGGGAGAATTGCTAGGAAGATGGTAAGAATACATTTTTCTTTTTAAAATCTTTATATTTGTATTGATCTTAATTTTGTAATTTAAATCTATTTGTTAAATTCAAAACCATCATATTAAAATCTATCTATTTATTGACAGAAAAACTAGTTGGGGGTGATTGTATGGATGAGGTCTGTATCAAACTGACGCATCATATATGGAGAGCACTCTCCAAATGGACGCAGACTTCTGAGGTAGAATTGACAGTTTGATATTCAGTGCACATATTCTTTTCAAAAATATATTATCTTTCTATGATATTTTATTAACACTTTAGATATTAACAAATTGATGTTAATCTTTGTATTGATATCTTAGTCTTCAAAAAATTCATTAAAAGAATTAAGGGAACTGTGTGAAGAACCTGAGACAGCTGGTTTTAAACTAGAAAACTTGATGGGTCTTTTTCAATTCAAATATTTCTCTTTTGAATCTTTATTGCATTTGTGTCATGACAGTTGATATGAAAAGGGTAAAATTTGCCTAACCTAGAGAAATTTATACCTGTTATACAAGATTGGTAATTTCAAAGACGTTCTTAGATTTTCTCTTTTAAACATTAATCTTTTCCAGGTTTAGAAAATTCCAAAGTCTTAGGAATAATAGGCAGGCATTCATAGGAAGGTATTTTTGTGATGTATTAAGGTCAAGCACTTGTTGTATAGAGTCATATTATTTGCACTTTGAGGAAATTTCTCCCTTTCATCTTTTTTTTCTTTGACTTTTTTGGAGATATGATCTTAGTATGTAGCCTAGACCTGCAATGAAATTTTGATGTTTCTGACCTAGTCTCCTGAGTTTTGGGATTCTGGGGCACATCAATACCCTTGGTTAGGGATGTGTTTTTAATTAGTGGTCCCTCAACCTATCTGAGCTCTTCCAAACTATCAGGAACACAGCATCTAAGCTGAGAGGAAATTTGGAAGATTAAAATCACTAAGCATGAAAACACTAGTTTCCTTCCTTTTGACATTAAATCAAAGTTCTATTTCTTTTAACTGAGAGGTTGAAAAAGACCAAGCAAAACCATAAGAAAGTCAAAATTGAAATATATGTGCTTTGAGGTAATAATGACCTTTAACCTTTCCCTTTTCTTGATCTACCCTCTCTCCATCTCTCCTCTCCTTTTTTTTTCTTTTCTCTTTTCAACACCTATCTCTCCTTTATCCCTCTTCCCTTTTTCTATTCTTTCTCTTATCTCCTTTCTCTGCTAGGGATACAGCTTGGAACTAGTGCATAGTAGGCAAGGACTATGCCGACAATTTTTTTTTAATTTTAAAAAATATTTTATTCAAAGCAGAGAGATACAGAGAGAGAGAGAGAGAGAGAGAGAGAGAGAGAGCGCACACCAGGGCAACCACCTTGTGGGTCTGGCATATGTGGGTACTGGGGATTGAACCCAGGAACTTAGGCACTGGAGGCAAGTGCCTTAACTGTTGAGCCATCTCTCTAGCCCCCAGCATGTTATCTATATAACTTCTGCTAGTCTGGGATTTCTTACTTTGAGGGAAGAAAGAATTCCCAACCTGTCTTAGTTGATAACATACCATTTTGTAATTTTAGTTATAATTCTTCCCTTTTCTGAGATTAAAAAAATGGATCAAGCTTCTGCCCTTGTAGTCTCCTATCTTTTAGACACCTACTTTACCATCCTGCCAAAATTGCCTAATCCATTGTTGACTGTCTTCACATTCAGTGACTTTCCTCATTTCTTCATTTTTGCTGCTTTTGTTTGAAATACTATTCCTTTGTAATTCTCTCTGACAGTGAATAGTGGTTTTTTTTTTTGTTTGTTTGTTTTTTTGAGATAGGGTCTCACTCTAGTCCAGGCTGACCTGGAATTCACTATGTAGTCTCAGGGTGGCCTTGAACTCACAGAGATCTTCCTACCTCTTCCTTCTGAGTGCTGGGATTAAAGGATTAAGGGCGCGTGCCACCATGCCTGGCAGTGAATAGTTTTTGAAAATGGAGAGTTCTTACCTGCCTAAGTAGTTTCAAGAAAATCTATTTTGAAAGCAAATTGTCTAGATGAGTACATGAGTTTTTTTTTTCAATTTTTATTGTTTTTTTAACACCTTTTATTGTTAATAATTAGATACATTGTATAAACAAGTCTTGTGATGGTAACCCCATTTCCCTCTTCCCTGTTCCCATCCCCTGGTGGCCCTCCTCAGTGGGATTACTGGAACAGTCCATGAGATTGGGGGTTATGAATTATACCAGATGTAGACAGCTTTTTTTCTTTGTGTTGTTGCTGAAGGGGGGGGCAGTGTCTCTGGGTATTGTCCCTCACCATAGCTCTTTCAATCTTTCCATCCACCTGCACTTCAGCTGTTCAAATCAGTGAGAATATTTGCATCTAACAAACATCCTTGTTTATTTAGCCATAGTATTCTACTGTGTTAAATTCATCTTATAAATGTGTTTATTTATTTATTTTAAAGTACATTGAATACCTGTTTTGTGCCAGTCATGTGTTTTGGAGACTTAAAATGCATGAATAAAGAAGCAACAAATCTTTGCCCTTGAGATTCTTAGGGATTTGACTCTAGTAGAGTGCTTGCCTAGTATGATGAATGCTCTGGATTCAATTCAATTCCAAGTACTGTAAGAAGCGAAAACAAAGCAAAGGAAAATAAGACAACAACAACAAAAAAAAACCGAGAACTGATTATGGTTCAACCAGTATGTATTTGGTTTATGAGTGACTTTTAAAATGATTATATCTAATGTTATTTCCAGGGTAAGTTAAACACATATCATTATTAATTGTTTAGTTCTAAGTTCCTAATAGCTGCATTGAATGTTTGATCAAAACAGTGACTACATGTTGTCATATATTTTCTTTGTTTTCTTTTACTTTAAATGTTATTTATGTAGCATGTGTGTGTTTACATGTGAGTACGGGTACATGTGTGCCATGCTATGTGTATGGGGGTCAGAGGACGACTTTCAGGTTGATCCTCGTCTTCTTCCTCCTTAGAGTCAAGATCTTTTGTTCACCACTCCATTCATGAACTTTCCCAAAATATGCTTGGCTCTGACTCCCTTCTTGCCATAGGCACACTGGGATTATAGAAACCCTCCATAGCTTCTGATATATACATGGGGATTTGGGGATCTGAACTCAGGTAATCAAGAGTTGTACAACACGCACTTTATCCAAGTAACATTCTTGCTTTTCTCCTGTTGTCATGTTTTTATTAGAAATATTGAAAGCAATGATTATTTTAATAAATTTCTCTAATTTATACATGTCTTTCATCAGTGTATACCAATGGCATTTGGGTTAATAATATCTACTATTTATTACCTGTCAAGCAATGAGTACATTTAGTATAATTGTAGTTTTTGTCCAGGATAGTCAAGTAAATTAAGGTTGTTAATCAATGATGTTATTATTGACCTGGTTTTCGAAAAATGTTGATCTGTAAAGATAAATATGTCTTGATTTTTTCATAGTAGAAAAAAGTTTTCCATTATACTTAGCTTAACAAATGGCTGTGGATCAGCTAGCAGCTGAATGCTAATTGAATTGAACTGTATCATAGTAAAATGTTTACTGGGTACTGTTAACTACTGACTTTAACAGATATTTATGTATGCATCTGTATGTATGAGTGTATGCATGTGTATGACTTCAGCTGTCAAAGTCTTGGGTAAATCAGTATACAACCTAAGCTTAACAGAACATATAATCAAGCTGATTGTCTTTTTTATTATGTTTGCTTTATTAGACTAAATTATATAGGAGAGTCTTGATGATTTCTTTTTCTTTATGCATGTCATTTGCATACAAGAAGGCTACTGATTTTTGTGTGTTAATTTTGTATCCTGCCACTTTGCTGAAGGAATTTATCCTCCTTCAGGAGTTTACTGGTAATGTTCTTCAGGTCTGTTATGTATAGGATCATGTCATCTGCAAAAAGGGATAGTTTCACATCTTTCTTCCTAATTTGTATCCCCTTTATGTCTTTCTCCTGTCTTATTGCATGGGCTAGAACTTCAAGGTCTATGTTGAGTAGTGGTGAGAGTGGACACACCCCTGTCTTATATCTGATTCTAGTGGGAACTCTATGAATCTTTCCTCATTGAGTATGATTTAGGCTTTAGGAGTTTGTATATAGCCTTTATTATGTTGAGGCATAAGCCTTCTATGCCCAACTTCACCAGCATTTTGATCATGAAGTGATGTTGAATTTTGTCAAGAAGGCCTTCTCTGCATTGTTTGAGATGACAATGTGGTTCATGGGGTTGAGTTTACTAATGTGGTGGATTACATTAATCAACTTCCATATCTTAAACCATCCCTGCATCCCTGGATTGTAGCCTACCTGGTTAAGGTGGATAATACTTTTGATGTGTTGTATTCAGTTTGCAAGGATTTAGTTCAGAATTTTGGCATCTAAGTTTTCTGGGATATAGGTCTATCTATAGTTTTCCTTTCTTGTTTTATCTTTGACTGGTTTTTGTATTAACATAATACTAGCTTCATAGAGGGAGTTTGGAAACATTCCCTATTTTCCTATTACACAAAAAAGCTTCAGAAAGAATGATTTCAGTTCTGTGATGAAGGTTTGGTAGAATTCAGCTGAGAATCTATCTGGTCCTGAACATTTCCTTTTGGGGAGATTTTTTTCCATCAGTGGATGTGATAGGCTTATTTAGGAGCTTTATCTGCTCCCAGTTCAGTTTTGGTATG
>PVHP010005671.1:23887-64286 GCA_004024765.1 Zapus hudsonius
TCTCTCTCTCTCTCTCTCTCTCTCTCTCTCTCTCTCTCTCTCTCTCTCTCTCCTTAATTAGATTGGCCAAGGATTTCTCAATCTTATTTTTTCAAAGAACTAGCTCTTTGTTTTGTCTATTTTAAAAATTGTTTTCTTAGTTTCCATTTCATTAATTTCAGCTCTGTTCTTAATTATTTCTTTTCATTTTGAGCTTCTAGCGTTGAATTGTAATAGTTTTTCCAATGCCTTTAGGTGGGTGGGTGATCTCTCTCTTTGTTATGAAGGCATTTAGTGCTATGAATTTTCCCCTTAGGTCTACCTTCATTGGGTTCCATAAATTTTGGTAAGTAGTGTTTTCATTATCATTTACTTCTAGAAAATTTTCAATTTCCTTTTTAATTTCTTGAGTAGCATATTCAGTTGCCAATAGTTGGTGTATTTTCTGTTGTTTCTTCCATTGTTAATTTCCAGGTTTAATGTGTTGTGGTCTGATATGATGTAGGGAGCTATGCAAATCTTCTTGATTTACTGAGGCATGTTTTATGTCCTAATATATAGTTTGGAGAATTTTCTATGGGCTGCTGAGTAGAATGTATATTCTATAGTCTAGGGATGGAATGTTCTGTGTATATTTGTTAGGTCTAGTTGATCTATGGTGTTGTTAAGCTCTGTTATTTCCCTGGTGATCTTCTGTTTGGATGATCTGTCTAGAGATGATAGTGGTGTATTAAAGTCTCCTACTATGTTGGAATTTGAGTTTATTTTATTTTATTTTTTCATTTTAGAGTGAGTTTTGCTCTATGAACTGTGGTTACCTGTATTTGATGCATACATATTTATGATAGTGGTACCTTCTTGTTGGATCATTCCCTTAGTGAGTAAGAAGTGTCCTTCATTGCCCTTTTTAATTGTGGTTTAAACTCTGTTTTGTCAGATATTAATGTAGATACTCCCACTTGTTTTTTATTTTCATTTTCTTGGAAGATCATTTTCCATCCTTTCACCCTGAGGAGATTTCTCTGTGTAGAGGTGAGGTACATTTCTTAAAGGCAGCAGATGGAAGGGTCCATTTTCCTGGCCCACCCTGTTAGCCTGTGTCTTTTTATAGGGGAGTTAAGTCAGCTTATATTCAGAGTTATAAATGTGAGATTTGCTTTAAGTCCTGCCATGGTGGAGGGTTTATGGGTATGGATGCTTCATATGTTATTATGAGCCCAATAATTTTGTTAAAAATTAATATCTTTATTGTTCAAAATTAGATACATTGTATTAGCAAATATTATGTTGGTATCCCCATTTCCCTCCTTCCTGTCCACAATCCACTAGGTATCTTTGTCAGTGGACATACTGGATTGTTCCATGGGGTAGGAGGTTATGGATAGCACAAGAGGTAGCCAGGTTCCTCTCTCCCTTGTGTGTTGCTGCTGAGGGGGCAATGTCTCTGGATAGTCTCCCCCACCATGGCTCTTACACTCTTTTCATTCACTCTTCTGCATAGTTCCCTGAGTCATGATGGGTGAGTTTTAATACTGCTTTATTAGTGAGATCTTAAGGGCCTCTGTACTTCTGCTTTAGGTTGTGTTGGAAGTCGTTGGTGTCTGTCATGATAACTTATCCTGGGTTGACTGATTAGCTTTGCTGATAGATCTCGTCCTCAGAGCACCAATCCCAGAAATACCCTATATCTCCCTGGTCTGGAGCACACAGACCCAAGGTACACTGGTGTCCTGAATGCTCAAGCCATTGCTTTCAGGTTGTCTCACCAGGCTGTGGTATACAGGCTTTGGTACCACTGACGCCTCTAGAGCTTTGGACCCAAACACGCCAAGCCTCTCATCAGCCTCTGGCATGCTGATTCAAACCCCCTTGCTCATCATCTATTCAGGGTGTTAAGGCCCCAAACACAGTGATAGCACTAGGCATAGACTCAATAAATACCTCTCTTGCCTTGAGTGTCCTGCCCCCAAACAGGCTATATTCTTCTTCCCAAGTCTGGAGCATCCAGGCCACGAGTGCTCAAGCTCCAAACCCACCATGCAGGCCTCCTCTCCAGACTGGGGTACTGCAGGTGCTACTCCGCTGAGGCCCTAGAGACCCAGACCCAAATAAGCCAAGCTCTTCTCCAGCCTGGAGCATGCAGGACTCCATTCCACCTTGCCCCTTAGCAAGTTGCTAAACTCACTGGCATCACTAGGCCCAAACTTGCCCTGCTCTTCACCTGCCAGTAGTGCCCCGTCCCCAAACACACTAATGCCCCAGCCCCCCAGCACGCAGCACCCCTCACCAACCTTTCTTAAAGGTGTGTTGTCTTTGTGGAGCTGACGTGAGTGGCACCTGCCTTCTCCTCTCATCTCAGGCGGCTGGGTGTAGCTCTTCCTTGCTGAACCCTGGACATGTGTCTGGGGCTGTTACTCTCCCAAAGCCCTGGGTGGAAGTAAGCATCTGGAGCTGGAGTAAGTATATCTCTCCACAGTTGTGGTTTCCACATTATTTGCTGGTGAGGGCCAATTTCCACAGGAGCAGAAGCTAAAGCTAAACTGCTGTGGCTTAGCCTGGAGGTGTGGCTTTAGCTGCTGTGCATTACTGGCCGAAGATCTTTAACCTCTAGAACCAGTGCTGCTGGAAGAGCTTATGGCTGCTTGTGTGAAAGTTCTGAATCTTTACTAGTTTTCTGCTGAGGTTGAAGTTTTCTTTCTTCCCATCTGTTTTCAGAAGAAGGGTGTGCTTCCCTGTTTTTCTGCCTTTACCCCCCTGCTGACTTCTATGGTATGGATGCTGTGCCGCCATCTTAACCAGGAAGCTCCATAGTATTTTTTTTTCTAATTAGTTTAGCTTACAGTTTTGAGGGGGAGTCCAACATAGTGGGGAAAGTATGGAAGGAGCAGGAAGCAAATCATCACAATTTTGGGGTGGACAGAAAGGGGCGAAAGCAGGGCTGAGCTCTAAACCCCACGAGGGTTATCTCCAGTGACATACTTCCTCCAGCACCACTCCTGGTTTTGGGAGAAGAACATGAGTTCAGACTTGGCTATACTGTTTTTGAGATTCTATTGAGTTTGTATCACTCAGAAAACATGAACAGAAGTAGCTTAAAAACAACAAAGTAGAAGGATTAGATATCTGAGGACAAGAGTGGACAGAGAGAACTGGGAATACTTAAGAATTTAATAGAGGGTAACCTATTAACCATAAAAAAATAATAAAAACAAACAAAATGAGCGTTTTCTCACAGCAGCCAAGGGAAACAGTGGACAGAATAGTTAACAGTAATAGGATTTAAAAATACCTCCTGAATTTAGTGATATAGAATATTGTCTTTGATCATTTAATATAGAAATTTACAGAGAAGTCATGCTGAATGTATTGAAAAAAATGAGTGGAGGGGAAGAAATAGAGATAGTGAGAGCGTATCATGAGGAATTTCAGATATAGGGCCAGAGATACTACAAGAGAGATTTATATTTTGCTGAATCAGGCTTTTATGTTTGTTTGTTGTTTGTTTGTTTGTTTGTTTGAGGCAGGGTCTCACTCTAGTCCAGGCTGACCTGGAACTCACTCTGTAGTCCCAGGCTGGCCTTGAACTCACAACAATCCTCCTACCTCTGTCTCCCCAGTGCTTGGATTAAAGTCCGTTTAGGCTTTCTTTTACTTGGAGGTTTATATTAGAGTTTTCATAGATATAGATACATAGTGTGATTTACTCTCTCTCTCTCTATATATATATATAGAATATGTATATTATATATATACCATATTTAATTACCTTGAATTCCCTGTCTATGACATTTCATATTATGAAACTAAAAATTCACACTATTTTGCCTTTAATTTAAGAAGAATTAAGTTTAGCCCTTTATACACCCACACTATTGCTTTTTTAATTAACTCAGTTTTCTACATTAAGAATAGACAAATTCAGCTACCATCAAACCATATGTTTTTCCGTAAGTATAGTCAGAGCTAAACATTCAGTTATGAAAAAGTTCCTGTCATAAATGATCTTAGTTCTCTTGTAGTCTCAAACTCAGTGGGTAGTAAAAAAGGAAGCTGTTAGGAAGTTCCAGGTATCAAGTAGTTTACCAGGTGTTCTGCTTCTGACAAACAATTAACAGTCACCTACTTGACATGCATGAGTACACACACACATACACACACACACTTTGAGGGGGGGTATTTCCAGGTAGAGTCTGGCTGTAGCCCAGGCTGACCTGGAATTCATTATGTTGTCTCACAGTGATCCTCCTGTCTACCTCCTGAGTGCTGAAGAAGATTAAAGGCATGTGCCCCCACACCCAGCTCTATTTCACATATTTTGTGGAACATATTTGTCATGATTTTTTTCAAATTAACTAAAAATATTTTTAACTCAAATCTATGAGGACATTTTAAAGATTTAAATTAATTTTTGTTTTAGACTATGAAAGATTTAAGACCATTATAAGTAGTTCAGGTAACATGAAAA
The DNA here is from genome assembly GCA_004024765.1 of Zapus hudsonius. Lineage (NCBI taxonomy): Eukaryota > Metazoa > Chordata > Mammalia > Rodentia > Dipodidae > Zapus > Zapus hudsonius. The sequence continues at coordinate 28,332 of PVHP010005671.1, forward strand.
TAAAAGGTATTATCATTCCTCTTTATTATATAAATTCTCTATAGTCTTTCTCAGCTCTTTAAAAGATCTCAATATAGCATGTATATATTGTATGCTTGTATACATATATAATGTTTTATTACCTATGTGTTATTTTGAAACTTGCTTGTGTTCCTTAGCAGTATAATTATGTTCTTTAATAATATTGAATCTCATAAACTGCATCTCTTTCTATTTCATTTTGGTTTATGCCCATTCATGTTATAAGCTTTGATTTTCCAACCCCTTCAAAAAACAAAATGTTAGCTAAATGAAAGAAAGCAAAATGGGTATAAATCTGATGATTTACTTAATAATATGATGAGTTTACTTGAATTTACATAAGTTATATGATATTATAACAGTTCTTTTCCCCAAGATATCTAGTTGAAGGCAGCATGGGGGGAGCATTGAACGTATTTTCAGAGGTAGTGATGACTAAACTTCAGTCAGTGATAGATATGGCAGAATGTGCATAATCTAGGCAAGTAGGTATAGGTGGGATTCCAGTTCTGTAAAACAGACAGATGGATTCCATGACTTTTTAGATTAAAAACTTGAAATCATGGTTGTAGGTGGGGTGGGGGTAGGATTAAACAGGGATGCATTTTCAGGTTTTGGAGTCCAGATGGTTGCACCAGGTCATCTCAAAAAGACCAAAAGTGAGTCACAAATATAAGTAATGTCTGTACTAAATAAATACATAAATAATAGACTAGATCATAGTTCTAGTAAAAAGGCATTAATTGTATTGCATTGGTCAGATAAATAGCAGATCATCTTTGTAGCATTTCTCCCATGTGATTATTTTTTAAGACAGGATCTCACCTTAGCCCAGGCTGACATCTATACCTCTAGGCTGGCCTAAAACTCACAGCCATCTTCCTACCTCTGCTAGGATTAAAGGCATGCACCACCACACCTGGCATGTAATCATTGACTTTCTAATGAGAGATGTTTTCTTTTGTTTGTATTCTCAATTACCCTTGGGAAAAGAGTAAAGCTAATAAACACAAATTGTTCTTCAAGTGAGGTGAAGAATTGTATATGTTCTGTTGTTTTATAGGGGAGGATAAGGGCCTTCTTTCAGGGAGGACTTGTAGCTAAATTAAGTCAGCAAAACAAATCCAGAATTGCCAACCATAAGGAATTCTCTCTTTTTAAAAAATATTTATTTATTTTTAAGGGAGGAGGGAAGGAGAAAGAGAGAGAATATGACTATAAGAATGAATGAATATGATTGAGAGTGGGCACACCAGGGCCTCTTGCCACTGCAAACAAACTCCAGACATACTCACCACTTTGTGTATGTAGGTACTGGGGAATAGAATCCAGATCAGCAGGCTTAGCAAGCAAGTGCTTTTAACTGCTAAGCAATCTTCCCACTCCAACAATAAGGAATTCTGGTTACCAAAATTTTAATTTTAGATAATTTTAATACAAAATATCTTTCTTATTTAAGCTCATACTGGAGCCAAGTATTAAAAGTTTGGCTACCCAGATACATAAGTGCATCTGCAGTTCGTTTTCAGTGGCTCCAGGCCCTGGTGCACCCATTCTGTCTGTCTGTCTGTCTGTCTGTCTGTCTGTCTGTCTGTCTGTCTGTCTGTCTGTCTGTCTGTCTGTCTGTCTGTCTGCCTGCCTGCCTGCCTGTCTGTCTGTCTGTCTGTCTGTCTGTCTGCCTGCCTGCCTGCCTGCCTGCCTGCCTGTCTGTCTGTCTGTCTGTCTGTCTGTCTGTCTATTCCTCTCTGCTCACAAAAAATTACATATTTTAAAAAAAAGTTTGGCTACCAAGGCAATCTTTGGATCAGGATATGGCTCTTGCAGCCAATAGTAGTGTGTATATTTTGTGTTTCCTGAAATGTGGTGCCTACTTTTTGTACTTGGCCCAGGGAAGTAGGTGCAGTCAAGGAAGGTGTGATCGAGTTAAAGTGCATATTTAGCATCTTTTTTTGAACCAGTCCCCTGCTAACACTGCACTGGACAAATTGCAATTCATTCATCTCAGGGGATTTAAATGGTTTTTTTTAGGTTTTGAGATATTGCCTCGAACAAAACTTATACATTCATTATAACATAATCATAAGATGATTAAAAACATATGTGATAGGATAAAAAGCTTTCCCTGAAAATAGACATGGCATGTGGATGTTTTGTTTTTTTTTCTTTCTTCAGGCACAATAACCTTGGTGCCCGACCCAAAGGGCTTTCCACTTTGGTGAAGAGTGGTGTTCCAGAAGCATTGAGGGCAGAAGTATGGCAATTATTAGCAGACTGCCATGACAACCAGGCAATGCTAGATAAATACCGAATTCTTATCACAAAGGTAGGAAACTTTTCATATTATTTTCATGGGGGAGATCTTGTTTTTTTTTTTTTTTAGGTCCAATAAATCAGTGCTTTGAACTTCTCTAAAAATATATTGGTGTTGGGTAGTCAGTATTTTGATCTTCTGTTCTGAACACTTGTTGGATAGGATAAACAATGCCTGTATCATCTTTGAATACTCTATGCTTTGATTTAATTTTTACTTCAAATGACTGTTACATTTATATTTACTAAATTGTAATATGTAATGGGCCCTTTATATCCTGGATATTTTAGTTTATGGAGTGGACAAACTATGGATTGAAAATAACAAAATTGCTTTTATTTTAAACATGTACATAGTTATTTCTCTGTATATTCTTTAAGTCATTATAACAACTATTTTTATAGTTTTTATTTTAGGGATTATCGGAATCTGGAAGTTACTTTAAAGTATATAGGGGGATTTGCATATACTGCACCATATATAAAGGGCTTAAGTGTCCATAGCTTTTTGTATCTGCATTGGGTTCTGGAACTCTTCTCTGACAAATACCAAGGGACAGCTGTTTTATATAGTGGTTACTTATTTTTTTCAGTGAGATGTTTTATTGTGTAAGATTTATAGTTAGAATTTGATAGTTACTCTAATATAATTTATACATGAAATGAAAAGGCCTTCTGTGCTTGTTGTCTTACACTTGTTGTTTTACACTTAAGTAATGTAGATGCTAGTGCAGATCTTTTTTCTCTTGGGAGTCCTTGTTTTCAACATAAATTACTCTGCTTATGTTTTAGCCCAGAGATAAAGGTAAATGCTATCCTTTACTTCTTAGGAACCATATCTCAATTTATTAATCTACTCTAAACATGGATTTTTAACTAATAATAATATTTGTTTTTTTTAAAAAAACACTGCTCATGATGAGGTTTTTGATAAATAATACTTTGTTCCTCGGAATATTCCAATTTAAACTTTCTTTAGTTCCATGTAATTACCATGCATTTTCCTTCCTCCTATCTCACACATATCTTCCAAGTGCTTGATTCTGTTAATGCTAGATTCATTTTTTAAAAAAAAACTTTTACCTTTTTTTTATAAGATTAGTAGTCTCCACAGTAGGATATGTCATGATTCATTGAGATATATGAAAACAAACCCAAAACAATATTAAGTCATATTAAGTTTATTGTGCCATGGTATTGTGCTCTTATTAGGTCTAATGAAATCATATCCCATTGTGGCTAAGGAATGATCTGAGCTTGTGAATTTAAATACCTCAGAGTGGAATAACTGTAGTGTCTCAACTCTAGTATTTGCTTTCAGAATATTATTTTTTTCTTGAAATTTTTGTGTGATAGATTAAGTGGTTATACAAGTTATCTATCTTTAATTTAACCATTATAAAATGGGTGAGTGGGAACTTGGGAGATGGCTCAGGAATTAAAAGTGCTTGCTTGCAAAGCCTGCTGGCCAGGGTTCATTCTCCAGCCACCCACATAAAATCATACTCGTATTATTTATATTAGCAAATTAAAACATAAAATGGATGTGTGGCTTAAAAAGATAGTTATGGGCTGGAGAAATGACTCAACAGTTAAGGTGCTTTCCTGCAGAACCTTATAACACAGGTTTGATTTCCCAGTACCCATGTAAAGCTAGATGGACAAAGTGGTGCATGTATCTGGAGTCTTTCTGTAGCAGCTAGAGGCCCTGGCATGTCAATGCTCTCTGTTTCTTTTCTATCTCTCCTCTGCTTGCAAATAAACAATAACATAGTTGTTACAAGGGCAAGCAGATAAATAGTAGTCAGCCAAGTGAAGTGTGGCATAGTACAAAATGTGAGCATTCCAAATGTGTAGACCATTCTTAAGGAGACATCCTCCTGGCATTAGTGCATAGCATTGCAATGCAGTGCATTGTTCCAGAAAGTCTACCTCAGTGTCCAGAAGTTTTATTGTGTTTCTATTACATAGTCACAATTTATTATTATTATCTTACATTTTATTAATCTCAATCTCTGAAATCTGCTCCCCCAGCATTGGTTTGGTATCACATGTTTTTAAACTCCAAGCCTCTAACTGTTTAGTCTTTGTGTCATGGCAGCCTTTATCCTGAGTTTTCTCAGGGGACTGCTATGAGTTACCTCATTGGCATAAACTATCACATGCTTCTTAAGTTATAGGGGCCAACAACAAATAACAAAGATAGTTCTATTATTAAATTCCAAGGGCTTAGAAAGTTACTTCAGTATGCCTGGATAAAAAACAAGACATGTCTTTGGTATGTTTGAAAAAAGACCATCATTCTTTCAAGAGCTTCCTTTTATGCTCCCCAAAACAGGTCACGTATATCATCTCTTTAGCCAGAGTACTTTTATGTAACTACTAAGTCTTTGGAAATCTGGAACATATTGTTTAATGATGCTCTCCTTCACCTCATGCCCATTTTTTCTGAGTATGTGTATATGTGTGAGGTGTGCTTCATATATGTGTATATTCATATGTGTGGGCACATGTATATGTGCTTGTGCACATGAAGGCCAGAGGTTACATCAGCTTTCTTCCTCTATTGCTTTCCACCTTGGACATTAAGACAGGGTCTCCCTGGACATGCAGTTTCTTTATTTGACTAGTCTGACTGGACAGTAAGCCCCAACAATTCCTTGTCTCTGCATCCACAGTGCTGAGATTATAGGTGTGTACCACCATTCCTGACATTTTACATGTGAACTGGGGGTATGAACTCAGCACTTCATCTACTGAACCATCTTCCCAGTCCCTTCTCATATGATATTTTTGAAGAAGAGAGGATTAATATTGGGTGGATAACTTTCTTGTTTTCCTTTTACTTCCTCATAATAGTGGCAGTAGTTGAAATTTGCTACAGAATAATTCATTAAAAACATATGTAATCTCAGTGGTTTATGTCATAATGACAAATTTTCTGGTTGCTACTTGACATTGTATAGCAGTGTATATAGTCATGAAAAGAGTATTTCCACATCCAGTGTATATATCTGTGACATAAAATTTTAATGTTATTTCTATTGTTATAAGTATACTTTGTCAAAAGCAGTTTCATACAGACAGTATAGAAATTTGTTCCTCTGATCAGGAGCCTTCAGTCAAGCTTTCAAGCCATAACATTTCTGTGACAGGAAGGACAATGGCATGTTTCATTTCATTGTCTTCTGTATATCATAGTCAAAGATAATAAGATGAATAATGCCATATTTCTAAAAATGACTTTCTCCTTTTTCTGTGCTTAGAAGTAGAAATGAAATAGCAAGTCCCATTGTAGTCAAGAATATATTTATTTCCTTTGGTGGTGAATGCATCTGAGTTTACCATCACTCAGTGGGAAGAGCCTGCATACACTTTTTACTTTAAGTAAAAAGTGCCTGCATTTTTGGGTCATGGTTAAGCATTATTAGTCCCTTCTTTTAGTTCAGTTAATTTTTCTAGCCTTATTTAAGGAACAGCAAGATTTCAAGGTCAATTCATGAGACAGCTCATCTTGAACAGAATTGCTTTATAAAACTCTACCAGAGACCATGGATTGCATAAGAAAGGAGAATGGTGAAAACTCACCTAAGACTAGGCTTATATGAAAAAGTAATCTATTATTTAATTCTAGAGTAGAGGTATACCAGATTAGAATCTAAAGCCATAAATTATGTTCTGAGATATTCCTTTCATGGGTAACATTCTTTTCAGATGTTTTTTGTGAAACTGTCAGTATGTTGAAGAATAGTGTACTTGTGTGGCTCATCTTGCACTCTCTGTTTTACTGCAGACTTATTTCTCTATTGTTCTATATCTTTATGTACTTAAAAATCCATGAGACCCTCAGTTATCTTTGTTTGTGACTCCATTGTCTCAAAGGATAGGGAAGAGACTATCATAGTATAATTTCAAATTTTTTCTTCTTTTGAACATAGGGCCTTGAATGTGCTAGACAAGCACTCTGCTGTTGACTATCATCCCAGCTCTTAATTTTGTAAAGTGTATTTCCCCAGCAGACTCTAAAGTCCAAGGCAGCAAGCTCTATAGTTGTTTTGCCCTTTGTGAGATACCTTATGCCTAACTATTTCAAATGGTCAATAAAATTTTGTTTTCATCGCTCCCAAAGGGAACCAACCTATGGTTATTTTTTGAAATATTTATATGGTCATTTATTTAATCTTTTTCCATTCCATAGACCTTATTATACTGGTAAAGTAGGATGTACCATTTTTTCATTATGAAACAGCAATTTCACTGGGGAGAGTGAGGGGCAATCATTTGAGTAGCAGTTCCTGTTGTACTACTCTGTCTTGTTTTGGGTAGGTAGATAGGACCAGTGAGAATTCTGGCTTATCAAGCTCTGTTGTGGAGGGGAGGCAGCTAGATTGAGTGATCCTATATCATGGTGTTTCAAGGCTAGAGAATAATGTTGAGCACAAAAAGAGACTGGGATTATGGGGTGGAAGATTTTTGTGATTGGTGTGTTTTTATAAGACTGTTAAGGATGCCTATAGAGACCAACGTGTTTAAGATAAAAATGGAGCTAGATTCAAATGAAGGTGAATAGACTGGGACCCATAGTCCAACTCTACCAGTCTCAGTGTGGAGTCAAGACCAAGAGGATCATTCAGAAGAGCTGTTAGTTCAAACCCAAGGACAGTTACTGCATGCATCCATGCCAAGCTCAGCAGAAGCATTCAGGCACCACTTGTAATTAAAGTAGTTCTCTTCATGAATTGAGAGCCTGGCTCCACATTTCAAACCCTGCTACTCACCTACCTGTCTTGTTAAACTTTGGTGAATTCTTTCTTTCTCAGTTCCCTCACTTACAGAATTGGCATACTATTCTGTATGTTACAGAACTCTTGTGGGGATTCAACAAGATAATTCAAGTAAATCACTTAGGCCTAATAGTAAGCATTCATGGCAAATAGGGGATAAGGAATATTATATGAATATATATATATATATATATATATATATATATATATATATAATTACAGCTCCACTTGTGAATCACTGGAAGACTTACCACATGACTAACATCTCAAATACTTCAATGCTTACCATTAAGATTTCTTATTCCTATTTATTAGCATATGTCATAATTTTAGAGATGATCTCAAAGGATGGCTGTCCTGTAGCTCCTATAGAAAAAAAACAAAAAAGTATTTCAAGCTTCTGAAATTAATTGCTGGCAAGAGGTTCCACTGAGTACTGATCACATTTTTGCATAATCTGAGCCATTTGTTATGAGGGAGGCTGTGTATATTTTAGGACAATTTGAATGTTATGTAGTATAACTGAATTGTGTGTACAATTTTTGCAGTTATATATGTTAGTTTTCAAATCTGCTGATTAGTACCTATATAGCATAGCATATTAGATTGTAGTTCTCTGCTCTTGTTGACGTGATCTAATTAATAACATTTATACCTTACACTTGCTTAAAATTAAAGCAAAATTTTAATTGGTAAACTTTCAGAAATAATAGAATCATGAGCCTATTTACCCTACAACTTGTTTTTCCCCAAATGAAGAACCATAGAAAAAAATGAAATTATATCACATATTTAATTAGTAATCTAGAGCTGATATAATAGAATTTTAATAACTCAAATTCTGTTTTAAAATATTTATCAATTGTGTACACGGTTTTGTGGTAGTATGGTAATGCATATAAATTTTTGAAATCATGTTACTGATATATATCATTGACTGAAATAAAAAATCAGCTCAATTTTATAACCTACAGAGAGCATTTACTTAATTTGTATCGTAGAACAAAGTGGACAATAGTTACAAATACTACTTTAGTAACAACTTGCTGCCAAAAATCCATCCTTTTGAATAATAAATAAACCTCAAGAGTGTTTTTTAAAAATGTTTTTATTTATTTGGAGAGAGAAAGAGATATAGAGAATGAGAATGAATATGGGTACAACAGGGCCTGCTGCCACATGAACTCAAAGTACATATACCCCTATGTACGTCTGGCTTTACATGGGTATTGGGGAATTGAACTTAGCTTGCTAGGTTTTGCAGTCAAGCACCTTAACTGCTGAGCTATCTCTCCAGCCCAAGTGTGGCTTTTTTTAAAGAGTCTGTTGGTTCTCTGCTTTCTTGATCACTGATACAATTTCACTGTGTTTATTTCTGTCCTATTGGTAGTGTTCAGAGTAAAGCCTGTCTTCCCTTTGTTTTCTAGTTTATTATCATAACAGATATCTTTTAATAAAACATCTAGCTAAAGAAAAAATTACTCAATGAAATGTAGCATAGTTATAATATTGTAAATTCTCAAGAGGAAATGTTGAAATTGATATTTTTCTTATGATTGAATAACATTTACTAAATATTGAATTGAAGAGTCAAATTATGATATTAAAGTTTATTTGAACAATTTTCACTAAATTAAATACCATATGTCATTTAACCAGGTAACTGTTTACTTTCTTTTTATGAAGCTTTATTTAAAAATCCTATGCAGTTTGTTAGTCAAATAACATTCAACCCTAGATTTCATTGAGAGTCAGAACAATGCTAATTACATAGCTGCTCTGTTCTCTGTCATCAGCTTGTCTAGTTGTAAGTAATGAGCCTTTTGATAGAATGAGGTTATTCTAACTGGGTTTGTAGCATTGGTATTTATAAGAACCATAGGCATTTATAATAATACATTTTTAATGACTTAGCCATAAAATTTATTAAAATTGCCTTAGACAATTTGCAATTATTTAAAATTTACTTAACAGTGATTGAGTAATTAAAAAACATGGGCAAGGATAAAGAGTACCAATTGTATTATATTATTTAAACCATGTAAATACTTAGAGATTTGTATTAGAGGAATAAGAGTGACAGATTTCAGTTAGAAATTGTAATTTTTTATTTTCCTTCTTGAAAAATTATAGTGTTCTTTTTTTTCAAAGTAGGGTCTCACTCTAGCCCAGGCTGACCTGGAACTCACTCTGTAGTCCCAAGCTGGCCTTGAACTCACAGCAATCATCCTACCTCTGCCTCCCAAGTGCTGGCCTTGATAGTGTTTTTTATTGAACAGTTATATCTTAGCATAGTATGGTATTGCCACAGTACGATTTTTTTAATCCAATTATCATTGGTCCTTATTTCTATAGGTCATTTATTTTGTTTCATAGTTATAGTGATCTATACTTAATAAGATTATGTTTACTCTAATTCTAAAATATGAAAAATTTTCTTAATTTCTTTAAAAACAATTAATGCTTTATTAAACAATTATTATATTAAACAATTAATACTTTGCTTTAGCAAAGTGGGCATGGTGGCTCATACCTGTAATTCCAGCACTTTCAAGGTGGAGATAGGAGGACTAATAAGAGTTTGTGAAATCCTGGGTTATTGAATGAGACCCTATCTCAAAAAATAAAGACTAAAAATTATTCTGTTACTAGTAAATAAACATATCACTAAATACATTAAAATAATGTTAAATTTTTGTACAACCATCACTGCTAGAGGGATGACAGAAAAGCTGATAGATCTTGTATTCACATTAAGTTTCTATCTTTTTCATATTTTATAATTAGAGTAAACATACTGTTCTGAGGTAGACTTTATATTCTTATTAACTATAGATCACTGTGGCATGATGAAATGTATATTGGTGCTTAGCTGTAGATATATGTATAGTTATACAATGAGAAATTGGTTTTATCACATATTTGAGAGCAATTTATGTTTTATTGTACAATATATATATATGTATAGGATTTTGCTTTGGGCTTTGCTTTATCTTCTGGTTCAATTCTATGTTCAGATGTGTTTACCTTTAATCAGTATAATGGTGAAAAATGTCATAGTCAGTCAGCCACTACCTATAAGGCAGGTATGAAAATTTATCTTCCTAGCCCACACTCTTTCACCTCACGTCTTCTCTTTGGGTCTTGGTAGTCATTCTGTTGTACAACTTATTGCTTGCTTGCTTGTTTTAAGAGTCTCTTCCTCAGTATCTTCTCTTTCTCCTTTTTGTCTCTTTACCATTCTTTTACTGTCTTTGAATCCTGTCTTCAATTCTCTTTTATTAGCTGCTTCCCTTTCTTTTCTTTTTTTTCAAAGTGGGGTCTCACTCTAGCCCACACTGATCTAGAACTCACTTTGTAGCCTCAGTTCTTCCCTCTTTCCCCCAATGCTTCCCTTCCTTAACTGCCTATAGTACAGTCCTGTAAAGTGATTTTGTGATTTATAGTTTTATTGTTCTAGAATTTCATGTTTTATCTGTATTTCCTTGCATTTAATGATTGAATTAATATGTTCTTCACTTGGTTTTATTTGTGAAATTGATTTAAATTAAGTATTATAATCAGTTCAACATGTTTTACCTTTAATAATTCTACTATAAGAAATTATTATTGTTCTTGATTTAGTTACTTTTCCCTCTGAAGTAAATATCTAATTCAGAATTTTACTATATTGTTACCATTCAATACACAGTGGACTTTAGTTTTTACATATAAAGATTTTAATTTTAATGACTGATAAAAAGACCAGGTAAAATTGCTCAGAACTCTTTTATTCCTGGATCAGAATTTCATGGGTATGCACACTTTCTTCCCATAGAGCTTTAATTTCTATTAGTGTCAGAAGAATTCAATCACTTCTACCCTCTGAGTAGCTGATCTCTGACATGTTTATTAAAACTGCATAATCCTTTAATAGATGACTAATTTTTTGAAGACAGCATCATGAAGCTTTCATCTTAATATCTGCAAAATTGATGTGAAATGGAGCAATTTTTTATTTGAATTTAAGTCTTCAGTCCTAGTATGCAAAAGTAGGATGGAAGTTTTAGATGGAACAGTATCTTCATTTTTAAGCCATCTGTTTAGCTGGTATTTAGGCACTCAAAGGCTTCATTTCATAGTGATGAATTAAGAAACTGTAGCTTTTTTACTTTTCATGGACCTCGGGTGTTCTTTTGTTTGAAGTATTTCAAAGGCCAGTATTGCAAAAGTAATTTGGGTATGTTTGTAAAATTTCAATTTCATCGAGTCCTCTGGATGTGCCCTTTCCTTCAGGAGGTTAATTGAGGCCTGAGGGTAGAAGTGGTAGATGTGCTTACCTTACATGTGCTGAGGCACTGCACTGCTGACACTCAAGTGAAACCAGTCAAATAAACAAGCAAAACCTCAAATACAGAAGGGTGATTTTTTTTATTACATACTATTTAAAAATCAAGATTTTCTGAGCAAGCTATACCACAACCTAATATTAAAGATTTTCTCTAGGTAATACACAAATTCTGTTTTCTGCTGAGGCTGATAACCTCTTGATATTGAACTGAGGTTTTTCTAAGTCACTTCTGTGGAAAGATTTTTCCCAGTTGTTTGGAAAATAGATTGAGCTTAATTCCAGGGAAAAATGATGCTTATTACCATGAGGAGAATCAGGGTTTGGTCCCAGTGGCACAGTAGTCTTGCATTAAGTGTTCAGGGACTAGTTAATCAGGAAACAACTCTAATTAGAAAGGAAACTGCTCATCAGCTGCCTGCTCAGTGTTTTTAGAAAGGCCCTGGCTGCTTTCAGTTCGGCTTCTGGTACCATTTCTAACTGTATATCTCAGATGAAGGAGGAAATTTAGATTTTTAGTAGACCTTATTTTGTAGTTAAAAACTTTGATACATTTACTTCTTTTGAATGTAAATTTATATGTAAACAACAATTTTGGAGTTAGAAAATGTTGGTTGATCTCCAAGGAATTTTAACTTTCAGTCTTACTGTGTTTTTTAAAATCCTGGAAGAAGCCATGCTATCTAGAAATTTTAGTAGACAACATTTGAATATGTGAGCATATTTAAATATAAACATACATTTGTTATACATGTTCAAAGCTAAAAAATCTAAACAGATAGTAAATTCATTTATTTAACTCATCTTGGCGTTTCTGATAGCATACCTGTATTGACTTGACAATTATGTAAGAAAGAATGTTTTAATTTCACAAGAGTATGGTGCTTATGTTTTATATATGTTATTTCCCAGGTAGATTTGTTTCTGTGATTATTATTATTATTATTATTATTATTATCCATACCAAACTTTTCTTAATTTATCAGATAATAATTCATTTTCAACATTAAGCATTGCTTTTGTCAATTATCTTTTGATTTTTGTCCCAATTCCCATACAGTTTATCAGTTTTGAAATAGCTAAGTGGATGGATGAACTAGGAATGTAATAACTAGAATGCCATTGTCATTAATGAATGTAATTTTTTCTTCCTTTTCTATCTTTGTATTCCCACTCAATGGCTCACAGTATACTCTGAGTACATTTTTAAGAAGTTAATTTGAATCATGGCCCTTTGAGGATTAATTTATTTTGTAGTATTAGTTCAAGTTAATTTATTTGGTGGTAAGTTTAGAGTGATAAATGTTTCTAAATGATTGCCATCAAGACACGGTTTGAAGTTTACAAACTTCATTGCACACTTAGCCAGGGCAGTACTGTGAGTGATGGGGCGACTGCTTTTTAATAGGTAGATACAATTCGATTAAGTTTGCCATTTGTTTAAAGAAAGAAAGAAAAAAATTAACTCAGAAATGCCATTATTTTGTAAGTGATTCAATTAATAAAAACAGATTATAACTTGAACAACAATTTTATAATGACCACTTTAATTCAATTTTGTATCCCCATGTCTGTTTAGGTGTTTGTTCCTTAAACAGTAGGTTTATGATTGTTAATTTGCATAACTTAATTGCTCAAATGTACAATTTATTTGAACTGTTACTGTATGATTATTCAGTACATTAATTTTTGTTTGTTTATTTCCAAAGAGAGAGAGAGAGAGAGAGAGAGAGAGAGAGAGAGAGAGAGAGAGAGAGAGAAGGTGGGAGGGGGTATGGGCGCTCCAGGGACTCTAGCCACTGGAAGTGAACTCTAGATGCATGTGCCATTTTGTGCATTTGGCTTATAAGGGTATTGGTGAATTGGACCCAGGCTGTCAGGCTTTGCAAGTAAATGCTTTTAACTCCTGATCCATCTCTTTAGTCCCCTTCATACATTAGTTTTAAGACTGATTTTTTCACTGTTTTGTGACTCCCTTATAGATTATATTGATTTCAGTAATGAGGCATTAACAGAGTAGGCTAAAAGTTTCAGTTCCCAACCTTAAGTAAAATAGATGTGTGCCAGAATTGAAAATAGAAACTGGCATTAGTGATCATTTATCTATGATCCCCACCCATCTTTTTAATGTTTTCCATTCTGTGTTTCTGTTCAATGTTTAATGAGAATTATTTCTTTGTATTGTGGTATAATTTCAGGCTTATAAAAGTTTTCATCAATAATTAAATACTTTCAGAGACAACAGTACAAGGTGACTCACCGGCTTTCTGGTGATAATCTTTCAAATGATGGGGATAGACAGCACAGAAGCAGGAATTCTCTATCTTTGTCTGTGCTGCTTACCAATGCTTAGTGCCTACTCTGTGTAGTGCATATTTAGCATTGGATTCATGCTGTGGATCACTCCAAAATGCTCAACCAGTTCAACTTGATACTACTTTTCTAAGGTCCCATGTTCAGGTTTAGAAAGTCACTGTGTAATTCTTAGATACTGGAAGTCCTCTGATGGCACATTAATAGTTTGAGAGAATGATTACAATTAAATTCCAATTATGTGATTTTATTATTGAGGTAGATATTCTGTAAAAATGCCTGTTGCAGGTAAGCATCTTTGAAAAATGAGAGAAACTTGTTCTTACACAAAAACATAAGGGTTCTTTAAGGACTACATGATGCTTCAGAAACCCTCCAAGAAATCTTTAGTCATTAAAAAATGGTAGTAAAATATAAGCGAACATTATAACATTTTGATCCAACATAGCATTTCAATTTAGAATGCAATCTAAGGACCTCTCTTCATTAATTGCTAAAACAGTTGTTAACACTCTTCTTACTTTGTTTACATTCAGTTATAATTTCATTATTACATTTTATTTGTCAGAAATATTATGGAGACCAACCTTAACAACTAATGTGTTTGCATAATCCCTGTGCATCTTGAAGATTCATTAAGTTGGGATCATGTTTGGGATTTGTTTGTTTGTTTGTTTGTTTGTTTGTTTGTTTGTTTCTTGAGGTAGGGTCTCACTCTAGCACAGACTGACCTGGAATTCACTATGTATTCTTAGGGTGCCCTTGAACTCACAGGGATCCTATTTTGGTTTTCTATGTGCTGGGATTTAAAGGCTTGTGCCACCATGATTGACTGGATTTTTTTTTTTTACTTTCTTTTTGGATTTTTATTTATAACAGCCGTCAGCTGAAATCAGCACTGCTGTAGCTCATGAACCACACCTCGATACACAGATCTAGGTCCTAGCCTATAAACTCTGAAATGTTTCTGCAATATTTTATGAATAGTTATTTGGCTTGTGAAGACATGTGATGTGATTCTGAGTTAATTTAGTTTTTACAAAGAAAATATGCTGAAAATTCATTATGTATTTACTATTTATTTTAAAATACACTATTTTAATAATCATAATTTGCTTTTATTGTAGTTAGCTGTAAAAATATGGACAAATGAGATAAAAACTAAAGCAGATAAATTTCCTTAGCCAAATAATATTATGTAAATTGGGCATGGTATAACATTCCTGTAGTCTTTGCACAAATGAAACTGAAGTGAACAGTTTATACATTAGAGACCTACCCTGGGCTATATAGCTAGACTCTGTCTCAAAAAATATATAAACAAAAAATGATAACCATGAAAACAGGTCAAAGGTTGTTGCTTGGAAGGTTTAAGATATTTTCCATAATTTATGTTTTAAGTAACACTTAAGTCATCTGGTACTTGGCTTTTAGTGGATGAAAAAGTTAGAATGTCAGAAAATCAAAGAGGTGGAAGATGATTCTATTGAACGAGTTTCTCTCTGGGGTTTTGGCTGTCTACTTTCACCTTTGAATCAGGCTTCTTCTGTAATTCCCAAAATGTATTGAAGCTTTTGGGAACTCAAAGAACAAGGCTTTTGTAGAGCCCAAGGTAAATTTTTCTTCCATATATCTCTTGGGGTACTGTTCAGCTATCACATTTAAAGCCATAATACTTTCCAAAGCAGAAAAGTCTTATTTCCCATTCTTCCTGTCACATCACATTGAGAGAAGCAGCCTTTAGGACAAAAGTCATATGTATTAATTTAACATATTCTATAATGTAACAGTAACTTAACACTTAACACAAGGTATAGGGCCATTGCAGACCTCCTCCTCACCAGAAATAGGTAAAAATTTAGCCATAAATATACTATGACAAACAGTCCATTAGGAAAGCCTGACCAGTGTCTTTGCTGTGGAAATGAAGTGTCATACATTACATGCCAATTAGTTCATATTTTATTTATGATGTTTGATTACTCACATAGCATAATGAGTTAAGTCTTGAATATTATATATTGCTAGTCTAGAGTGATGGTTTAGAGAGGTAAGATTCAATGTTACTAATTTAATTTTGAAGAGTATTTTATAAATATAACTCATTCAAAACATTTCTTATATTCTCAGTACTTAAGAGGACTTCTGAATTAGATTTTAATTTTGATTCTCAATATGCTTCTTACGTCTTTTATGTTATTTAGATCTGTTTGAGTGTTTAGTGTGGATTTGGGTCTCTGGATCTGAAATTTAGACTATTGGAAGAAAGAGCTCTTTAAGGACAGTAACTTTTTTGGCATGTTTGTGCAAAGTTTGCAAAAGCAGTGATGTAAACATATTTCTAAGAAGCATATTTCTTCCAAAACAGAATGGGAATTAGGCCAAATTTCATGTCCTTCATTATCACACACTGAGAAGTATTTTTTTTCATGCTGAGGTATAATAGAGCATACTTGGAAAGAACATGGATTTTATGCTTCGCATGGGATTCAACCTAAGCTTTCTTCATCTCGTTTACTTTTAATATTTTATTTATTTGCAAGCAGATAGATATACATACACACAGAGGGGCAGACAGATAGAAAAAGAGAGAGAAAGAGAGAGTATGGGTGTGCCAAGTGGCCAAGGCCTAAAAGCGCTGCACACAAACTCCAGATACATGTACTGCTTTGTGTATCTGGTTTTAAGTGTGTGCTGGTGAATCAAACCCTGATCATTAGGCTTTGCAGGCAAGTACCTTAACCACAAAGCCATCTCTCCAGCCCTTTTAAAAAATATCTTTATTATGAATAAGTATATACACTGTATGAGCAAATCTTGTGAAGTTGTTCTGTTTCCCTCCTCTCTGTCCCCTACCCACTGGGGTACTTCCTCAATGTGCATACTGGATCTATCCATAGGTTAGGGGTTATGAGCTGCACCAGAGGTAGCCAGTTTTCCTTTCTCTTTTTTTTCTTCCCCCTTTATGTATTGTTGCTGAGGGGGGGATATGTCTCTAAATATTCTCCCCCACCATGGCTCTTACATTCTTTCTGTCCCCTCTTCCGCTCAGTTCCCTGAGTCATGGTGGGTGAGTTTTCAGTCTGCTTTGTTGTTGAGATCTTAAGTATCTCTGGATCTTTGCCCTGGGTTGTGTTGGGTGTCATGGGTGTCTGTCTTCATTGACCTTTCATGGGTTATCAGACTTGCTGTAGTGATTGGTCTCCTGTTTGTCTCTTCACGTTCTTATAGATTTCATTTGGGCCCTATGTGAAGGCTAGGTGTGTTTGTCTCCTGTCAGGACCATCATCCAATGTCTTGTTGGTGGAATTGAGTTGTCCCCGGCTCTCTCACTGCCTTCTGAAAAATACAAACAGAATCTCCATTGGAGAGTGAGATCAATATAGGTTAAATGAGACAAGCATTGCTATTATAGCTAGCTTCTAATGGGTGTGGCCTCTTTGTAGCTCTCTGGTAGTGGGAATTGTACCTAGAAGCCCAAGATTTTGCCATGGATCCCAGTTCCAGTTAAGGGTTCCTTGTCACTGAGCAGATCTCTGAGCCAATCAGTAAGCCATTGATTACTCTCCTCAGTTTAGTGCCATTATTGCACAGATGAGCATTTCTTGACTTGCTGGTCTCTTCCATACAGCCATGTGTTCATCATTCTTGTGACAACTGTCTATATTGTGTATTAGTGGTCTATTACTCCAGCACTTTGTTAGTGTCACACTTCACCTTTACTCCTCTCAGGAACTCCAGTTTTACATATTGCAACTAAAGAAGTCTTTAAAATCTTTTAATGAGTAATAAGCATAAAGAACAAGACCCAGTTTTAAAAGCTGTTTTTAATGTTCTTCATTCATTCCAGAAGACCTGGCTTTTTCACTGCTATGATTTCCCTTGAGCTTGGAATACTTTTGTTTGTTTTCCAGGTAGGGTCTTGCTGTAGTCCAGGCCTACTTTGTACTAGGCTAGCTTCAAACTCACAGTGATCCTCCCACCTCTATCTCCCAAGTACTGGGATTCAAGGTGTGTTCCATAATGCCCAGCAATTGAAATACTCTTTAGTGCCTTTTATAGTTTAGGTCTGTTGTTGAATAACTTACCTTCACTTTCTTTTTTCAAATTGGAAAATGTCTTTATTTTTGCCTTTATCCTTTATATTATGAACTTTACAGTATCACCATATTGCATATTGGTTATTCTAAAAGGATATTTTCAATGGATACAGACTAATGGCTTCCAGCGTTCTGAAGATATTCCACTGAAATTTGCCCTCTGATAGAAGTACATTATCATTCCAAGATTGTGACCATTATCATGTCACCTGTTCAGGTGCATGAGGTCTCACACATAGAAGGATCCTGAATTTGGTTAAATGTTCTGCTATTGCTATATTCAAATTCTTTTTTTAAAGGAAATTTGTAATTTTCATTTTTGTCTGCATTTTGTGGTTTTTTTTTCCAATTTGGAAATATGTGTGTTAGAAATATTACCTACCAGAATACCTTTTCTGCCTATTGGGTAAGAATGTTTTTATATCTAGGATCCTCGTGTCAGATTAAAAAGGACCATCAAGATTTAAGCAATTATTTTTTTAAAACATTTGACAAACTTTCAAAACATTTTAAGACTAGAAATTAAAATTCATAATAATATTAATAATAATTTATATCTTGTAACCCTTCATAGTTGATAAGGTTATTTTCACATACTGTCTAATTTTATCTTTTTGAAAGTTCCTAAGTTTGGCCAGTAATAATTCTCTTTTATTATTTTTAAATACAAGTCCAAGGGAACTAATCTTAAGTCAGTTTATAATCAATTTTTTTATTAAAAATCACTTTAAGATTTTTTATTATTGGTAGAAATTTTAGCATAGTTTATCTTTTCTAATTTTAAAATGTTCCTTAAATACAGTTTTTAATTCATTAATATTAAATGAAATTAAATGTTTAATAATCTAGGATAAATAGTATATATAATTAATGCATCATGACTTTTAAACTTCTACTTTTTCAGATAAAAAATCTGAAGGTACAAAGATGTATTTTTAGGGCTAGGAGATGGCTCAGTGCTTCAGTATCTTCCATTTAAGTATGAGGGTTGGGAGGGCCTGAGACCTATCAAGTTTGATTTCCCCAGAACCCAGATAAAACACTGGGAATGGTCATGCATGTCTATGACCTTAGTCTCTTCTGGTGGTGGGCATAGGGTCTGGTCCAAAATCAAATAATTTTGACCAAAAAAGGTAACTTCGGGTTGAGGGAGAAACCTGGTCTCAAGAAAGTATATAGTTGATCAATAAAGGAGGGCTATGAAAATTCAATGAGGTGGATTAAATGCATTGAGAAGAATGCGTGCCCCAGTCTGAAAATATTTACATCTTTCTGCTATTGTATATTTTCATAATGCTTATAAAAATCAATAAGAAAGGAAGAAGGTAGGAAGGGGATCAAATTGTATTGTATGGATGCTTGAAATTGTCAAATATGTATACATGTGTATTATCTGTATATATCTTCAGCAAAAAATCAATATGAAAGGGCACCTTCAAAAATTTTATTACTTGTTTCAAAATTCATAAATTCTAGCTAATAAAATGTTACATATATTAAAAAAAGAAGGGCACTCAAGCTGGGTATTGTGGCACACACCTTTAATACCAGCACTTAGGGACTCCACGGTAGGATGATTGCCATTAGTTCTAGGCCAGCCTTAGCCTGCATAGTGAATTCCAGGTCAACCTGGGCTAGAGAGAGACCACACCTCAAAAAACAAACAATTAAAACAATTAAAAAGGCCTGAAGAGATTGCTTAGCAGTTAAGGCCCTTGCCTGTAGAGAATCTAAGTACCCGAGTTCTGTTTCCCTGTAGCCACTTAAAGTCAAGTGTGCAAAGTGTCGAATGCATCTGGAGTCTGTTTGCAGTGGCTGGAGGCCCTGGCATTTCCATACTCTATGTCTCTCTTCTCTCTCTGCTAAATAAATAAATAGGAAGTACACTCAAAGTTCTCTTCTATCCAATGCATGCATGCATACAAACACATGAGTACATCCCAGAAACACACCCCAATACTCTACACACAAACACAAAAGTATATTTTTATGGGTTGTAGAACAAAAATATGATCTGAATCTCTAGCTCCAAAGTTCCATGTCTATTCTATTTTGCCCTGTCTTCTTTTGCTTATTGGTGACTATAACAACAGATAATATATACTTATGATTATACCAATATTTTTACATTATATCTTTACCTGAATTTGGCATTATAGAAATGATTCAAATTTATTGAGTTAAGAAATATTGAATGTAAGTAAATCTATTGGCGGCTGTTTTTTCAACTTTATTCTTCTTTAGTAATGTGTTCATATGTCCCATAGGTAAAATGAAATTTTATTTCCATTGTAGAAAACAAAACAATACTGAAAAAAGGTGTTGAGTAATTCTAACCAAACCCAGTGTAGTGATCATCTTGAACTTACACTCTTTCTGAAGTGTCTTATTGCTACCATAAAATAAAAACAAGAATAAATTCTAATCCTTAACAATTTAATTAACTTATATGGAACATAATTTAGAGCACATGTTTATGTTCTGGTTATGTGCATGACACATTTTGTTGGCACTATTATTTTTATAAAATTGCAATAAATAATTAGAATCTAAGTTCTTATAGAATTAAAATAACTAAAAATGGATTGTCATTAAGCCTTATAACAAAACACTTGCAAATCCTTATTGCAAATAATAGGATTTTCTATATTTTTGTTCCTATTTTTAGTTGTTATGTAACATTGTTATTTATTGCATATTGTTTTAGATATATGTGTCATACATTGCAGCATTGGGAATATTTTGTCATATTGAGTTGTTTTCAATAGAATTTGTACACCATTTGCTGTAAAAGAGATTTGGTCAGTATAAGTAGCAGATACTATAGGCTTATTCTGTGTGTGTGTAGTTATGTGTATTATATTGTGTGTTGCACACATGTGTGTGCAAATGCATATGCCCTGTGTATATGTGCGTGGAGGCCAGAGGAGAATGCTGAGTGACCTCTCCTGTTGCTTATCTGCGTTGTATCCTTGAGATGGAATTTCTCACTTAACTGAACTTGGAGCTACCATTTTTTTTGGTTGGACTGGTTGACCAGAGAGCTTCAGTGATTTTTCAGTCTCCTCTTCCATAGGACTGATGTTTCAGTTTTGTGTGAGCATGCCTAGCTGCTTACATGAGTGCTGGGGAATACAAGTCAGGAGAATCAGTCTCTTTCTGGCCCTCCGTTGCATGTGCTTTAACTGGCTTCTCTGTCACCTATCCCCTGTATTGTGATTCTTTTTCATAGTTTACTATAGCAGTAGTATCTGTAGTCTTTGTATCTCAGTCCACATTTATAATATTTATACCTCTTACCCATATGATTAAAAAAACTTTCATGGACTTCAAGAATACTAGTTTTTGAAAGTTGTACTCATTTATTCATTTTTGAGACAGGGTCTCCCTTTGTAGTATAGGCTAGCCTCAAGCTTGTTATATAAACAGGATGGTCTTGAATTTGCTGTATATCCCAGATTGAACTTGAACTTGCATTTTAAAAGATGTCTGGCCTTCTCATTAGCATCTGATTTTATATATGAGACAGGTAGGCAGTAAGGACTGTCAGAAGTTGTGACTTCCAGCCATCTATCAGTAATTGAACTGGAACTTGCTTCTCTTATTTACCGTAATTGAGATATGATGAATATTTTCTGTAATTGTATTCCGAATCCTCCACAAACTTGTATTCTCATTAAAACTCCCTCAAAATGTTAGGAACAAATTAGACATGCATAACAGTTTTATTATAATGAATTTTAAAACCTGAATAAGTGAATCAAAGTGAGAACAAGCATGTTGGGCTGATTATCCTGTCTGATGGCTTTTCTCAACAAGTGATTTTGAGAAGTATTTCCTACAAATGCAGTATATGCACATATTCCCCATTAGTTGACTGTTTAGTTTGATTCTGTTCAGGTTATTTAATGCCATTGTATACAAAGTAATATTTATAGGTATAAAGATATTTCAGGGATATTGGGTAAAGGACTTCTCTGAAGATTCTGAGGAAATAATATTTATATTATTTTGTACGCAGAAAAATGTTTTAATTGTCATACTTAAATTAGTTTATTAGAAAGTTCTAAGAATTAGAGCTATATTTACAATTAAGTTTTGTCTACTTGGAGGAAAGTGTTGATAGAATGTTTATTGTAATTGTTACCGCTTGTATGGCATAATCTTACTACATGTTACAATTAATTAGCCATCATATTATCATGAACTTCTCTAACAGATAATGCTTATTTAATACTTTTACTCTTGAACATCACCAGTAATTTCATTTTCCTTTGGGGCATACAGCTGTTCCCAGCCTACTCAGTGCCATGTCAGGGCATAAAATCATCTTGACAGAAAGCTCTAAATTATAAATAATCACATAATGACATTCAGCTTGGGCGGCACATTTATAAGAGGAGTTATTAAGAAAATGTCATTCCAACCCATTACTATAACTAGAATCCTTCACACTTCTGCAACCGTCTTTTGGTACCCAGATAATATTGACATATAGGTAAGCATTTAAACCAATTAGGACCATGAAGTTGACAAACATAATTACAGTAGGGATATATGATAAATGGTTTCCCAAAACCATTTTATAAAACTTCTATCACAAGTATATCTTCACAATATCTTTGCCCAGCTAAGACTACTGAACAATTGGACAGTTAAGATTTGTCTAAGACAAAATTACAACAAATTTAGTTTAAATATCTGAATTGACTATTATTTTTGTTATATAATTAGGCAACTTCTCACAGTATAAATATCTGTTCAGATGAGTTGAGCAGAGGAGGTTGAGTTTATAGAAAGCAAAGGATTGAAGAATGTAGAAATAGAACAAAAATTATTTGAAAGAGCTTTCCTTATAAAGATTAAAGCAGAGTACACTTCATTATTATATTAGCCAAAACTGGCCTGTTTAGGGTCTTTTAGCTCTTTATACTGATTTCTGTGAAGGTCAGATAACAACTTAAGCTTGAATTGTTTGCATGAATGGCTCCATTTTTAAAAATTTATATTTTGACAATTTTTCATGTATATAATGTATTTTGATTCTAGTCACGTTCCCATTACATTGTCCTCCTCATGCTAAAATTTTTCTTTTTCTTAACTAGTTCCAATTCTACTTTAAAGTCTTCATTATTTCTTTTTGTGACTCATTGAGTTTAATTAGGTTTGCCTGTGTGAGCTTGGGTGGGGGTTATTTATGGAATATGGGCAATTTACCAGTGGCTACATAATGGAAGAAAATATCTTCCCTTCCCACAGCACCCATTAACTGCCAGTAACTCTTCAAGGATGGATGGGGCCCTCAGGAAATCTTTGATCTTCCATGAGGGAATGTTGATGGGTTCAGTCTTATGCAGGTAAACGGCCACTGTTGAGTTGAGTGTTAATCATGTCATGTCTAGAAGACAGTGTTCCACAACACTCCTCCTCTTCCATTCTTTCTCCTTCCTTTTCTGCAGTGTTCCTTGAGCCTTGCAGGGAGTGACATAGATGTCCACTTAGGACTGATCACTCAGCAGTCAGTTGCTTTCAGTACTTTGATGAGTTTTGATTTTCCCATTGATCACTCTCTTCTGCCAAAAGAGTCTTTCTGACCAAAGTTGAGAGCAGCATTAATGTATAGACATAAATATAATTGGCTCAACCTATCCACTTAGCCAAACATTGGTAGTAGCTTTCCTCCATGGGCCTATGACCTACCTAGCCACAGGTTTTTTTTACTAGGTTTTCAGTGCCAGGAATGAATTCCCTCCTGTGGAGCAGGCCTGAAAGCCAATCAAAATGATTCTATTTTTGTTTGGTCTACTGGGCCTAGTAAAGAATCCTAGTCTAAACAAATGGCCTGCTATAAATTTTACTTAACAACTCCATGATCTTGATACCTAAAGGCACAGTAGTATAAATAGTACAAATATAACAAAAAAGAGTCTGAAGATTTATCGCATGTGGTCTATTAAATAATTTTGGAATATTGCATATTGAGCAAGAATTTATGTGTATTTTTCTTGTTATAAATGTTAATCAAATGCTTAATTTTTGTACTCTGATTTTTACATGGCCAATTAATTCTACCACATTATTACATATCTATTTTATAAATCCTATGAGAAATCCTAAGAGAATTGATTTTTTAACCCATTATTTTTCTTTGAACAAAATTTAATTTTTTCAAAATCTTAAAAATAACTGTTATGAACAATTTTCCATTTAATTATGCTTGTGTACTTAGATTTTTTAGCACCTGAAAGCAGATAAAAGAAGGTGCTTAGGATAACTAAAGGATAGTAACATTTTGTAGATGGAATTCATAGATCGCTTTGAGCAAACTCAGCCTGGATATTGCTTTTACATCAGACAATCTAGAACATTGCTGAATTGAAAGTGGCATTGTGGGATGTTAGCTTAGAGCCACAGGAAAATTTAATCTCTGTGGCTCTGTATCAATGTATGGACATGCATTTCATTTAAAGTTCTATTTCCTAACCTACTCGTTTCTTAATACTATTCCATTATTCCAGTTATTGGGCTCCAAATTCCCCAAGATGATTGTTGAGACTTACTTCAATTCTTTTCTCCTTTGATCACAAATCCCTCTGAATTGAAACATTTTCTTACTAGGTGGGCATCTGCTGGTTTAGCGACTTTCATTCCTCTTTTGACATGTCTTGAGAACATCATAATAAATTTATTCTTTCTTTTCTCAATTTCTTTCTCTTAAAAGTGATTTTTTGAAAGGCTTAGTGTTCTGAGTTGTTCTCTGTGCTACCTAATCACTTTAGCTATTTAGCTTTGTAATGAAAGTGTCTGGTGAAAAAGAATGTTATACTGGCAGATGTAGGTCAAGTCATTTGATTTGTCATTTTTCTTATTCTTTCATAACATGATCCAAGAAGGATGAGAAAATATAATATTTTTACCTTCCTTCTAAAAAGGTTTGTATTCTTGGTGAGTTTTGGCTACCTTGGCTTCTTATATTTTAAGATAAGCTCCAACTATATAAAATAATCCTTTATGCTGATATTTAACAGGAAATGAACATGCTTGTCAATCTTATTTATTTATCAAATATCACCTTGTATATTATGTGCCAGGCATAGTGCTAGTCACTGAAGATAACAGCAATAAAAAAATTCTCAGAGAAGCTTACAGCCTAGAGAAGAAGATGCAAATGTGCTCAAGTTTTTGTTGGTGAATTAAATTAACTAGTAAGCCTGGGTAGTAACTAGAAAGAAAATGCTGACTATGGTGATGTATATCTGTAATCCCAGCACTCAGGAAGTGTAGGCAAAAGATTAGGAGTTAAAGATCATCGTTAGCTACATAGTAAGTCCTGGGGATACTTGAGACTCCATCTTAAAAAAATTAACTAGTAAATTATTTTAGACCCCTGTAACAGGTCCTTCATGAGCTTTTGTTTTAAAACACTCCTAGTCCAAGGCTTAGAAGATGGCATGTGATCCTTTCTGTCATATTCTGTCCTTCATAACATATCTAATATTATCTGAAGTAAGCCATATAACAGTGTTTTCAATGTTAGTAATACCTTTGTAAAGTATTAAGAGGTCAGTGGGCGAAATGGGCCAGGACAGAAAAAAACATTGTTCTTTCCACAGATGTTTATGGAATATTTATGAATATTTATGCTAGGTTCCATAAGTAATAAAAAATCAATGAGACAGTTTTCTAGGTGTAGGACTTTCAGTCCATTGTTTGGAGTGGGTGTAGGAGATGGAAGATGTTTCCAGAGGCAGACTTAGCTTTCAAGCCGTTCCATTAAGACAGGCATGGAGGCGCATGTTAATAATCCCAGCTTCAGGGAGACAGGAAAGGTAAAGGTCATGCTGGTCAGACTTCCAGACCCTCCAGAGCTACAGAATGAGCCCCTGACTCAACACTTCCCTCCTCAAAAAAAAAATGATTTTTTTAGTGTTTTTATATAATTGTTGCAGGATTTTGGGATTCAGGAAGGATTCTCCAAGTTTATGAACTCCAATTTTGGGTCCTGTTCTATTTTTACCAAAAAATTGATAAAAATTAACTGAAGAAAGATAAAGTATGGATTACTAAGTTTATGGAGAAATCACAAATTGTGGGGTTTATTTACAGGAAATTGGGATCTAGGACAAAGGCAAATGGGAAGTAGGAAGCACACTCGTGGAAGCACTGCATAGTTCATAAGGTTCATTTAAGAGAAACTGGAGTTTTTAGGGAAGGACTGGAGTAGAGCCATAGCACATGGAAGATAGAACTTAGGTGCATACGTAGGTTTAGAAGAAACACACATAACACTTGCCTTGTGTTTCCCCATGGAAGGGAGGTAAGAGAGCAAATAGTGAGAGCTTAATGAGGAATGGTAGAGGGAAAATATCAAAGCAGAGAGCCAGAATTTCAGAGGAGAAATGAGTAGTAAAGAGAGATTCCCATGATTACCTGAGTTGAAAGATGTCCACAGATATCAGATCTAGAGTTAGAAAAGGCACCCACGTGGTAGATGGGGAGTAAAAGGGAAATACACACAGGGTAGATTCAGAGACCAAAGGAAAATCATACATGCTATTAAAGTGAGAAGTTACCCAAGATATAAAACAGAAGCAAGAAGAGAATTATTTAGACCAAGAAACAGTACTATGCTCCCTACCCCAAACAGCAGCTAGCCAGCCCACCTGGGTAGGGTAGGTGAGGCCTTCTTATCTAGGAAAATGTTAGACGATGGGCAGCAAGGGTATTGTAGATCAGTCTCGATTAGAGAGGAGTTCCATTCTTGCCTAGAGTTCTATTGATGCCAGGGCAAGGTGGCCTTGGTTCTCACTGGGCTTCAATTTCCAACTGAAACTGCCTGAAAGGAGTTTCTTCCTATTTCTCCTTCATATGGACAAGTGTGTGTTTAAAGGAACATCCTATGATTATTTATGTTTTCTCTTATAATTCTTTTCCATCATTTTATAATGACTTATCTTTGAATGTTTTCCATAAGTTTAATGGGTATTGCATACCAAAAACTAGGCTAGTTTATTTGGTCATATAATGTTCTCTAGTGAGGTTTCTCTTTTACTTATATTTCTGGAGTACTTGATTATCATTATCAATTGTCATCTTTTGAATATGAATATATGTTAGGATTTTCAACTTTGAATAATATACGAAACCATTTCATGGGGAGAAAAAGTCCTGAAAGATACTCTTTCTACCATTGTTGACTGTATTTATTGTTCTCTCATTATTCTTATGTAAATTTATGGAGGCAAATTAAAGGTGAATTTATAAATACTTTTTATTTTCATGACATTAATTGAAGTAAATTATAAAAATAAAAAATATATTTACCATATTATTGTAATGTTACTTACCCTTAATGAAATTATATTTCTGAACATTATACTGCCAATGTGTATGTGTATGTATGGCTTAGTCTTATCTTGGCATGCTTATCAGGCCATGTGCTTTCAGATAACTCAGGTTTTCCATACAGTTTTCTAATGCAGTGTAAAAAATCGGTGTATGATGTGGTAGTATGTAATATGACCTTCACTTGGTATAACAGTTACATGTTAAAATCTCTTTATTTTTTTTAGCCTTAAACAAATTAAGAACAAATGACTCAAAAATAATGTTAAATGCTTCAACAAATGTTGATGCCAACACTGCAAAATAATACTTTGTTATAAGTGAGGGGTTAGATTGTGCAACTCTACTGCCAGTAAAGCTTTTAGATCTTTGTTGAAATAAAAATAAAAATTGAAATAATTGAAAGATACTTACAAAGTGTCCTTGGACCCTTTGAGAAATGTTTTAAAATGTATAATACATACACATCCATAGACAATTTATATATGTGACAGAGATAAGGAAATAATCCAATAATTTATATAATTAGTCTCATAGGAACTGTGTGGATATAAATTAATATAGTTGAAATAATGATCAAAATAATTATTGAATACTTCAGTTTTATTTTTTAGTACAATTTAAGAACTTTAGTGATATTCGGTTCTCTTTCTCATTTGAAAATTCTCAATTCTTTTTTTGTAAAAATTAGTAAAGGTGATATTTTGTTGGATGATGCTAATAAGCACAGAGTAATAATACGGCAAAGTTATGTAAGTCTCATATAAAGGGCAGCTATAGTTACATTATCTTAATGAAAGGTAATGGAATTATATTAAGCTCAGGGTTGCAATAATATTATTGTTCATGACTGATGATTTTCATTACTGACTAAGGTAGTTAAGGAAAGGAGTTTGTGTTTTTCAGGATAGTCTCTTTCTACCAAATTACTAGGATCTATGGTAGTTAGGACAAAAGTTTACTTCCCCAAAAAGTTACACTTCTTCTTGGCCAGGTCTGAGGAAACCATGGTTATCTTTTCCATCCAAACCAGTCTGATCTCAGATCTTCTTTACTAGCTCATAAAATAAACCAGTGACTTTAGCAGAAAAGAAAACCAAAAATCTACAAAAGAGTTAATTTAAGGGCATAAACAAAGCAGAAGGATATGAAGATATGTGTATGTATATATAAACACATACATAAATACACATATTTATTTATATATATAAATAAATATGTGTATGTATGTTTATCAATCTTGCCAGTCAGTTGTCTTTAGTTCATGAATGATGAAGAAATATATTCTGTTAACACCATACATTTCTACATTTGTCACCAAATCATGGTCATTTGATTATCAAGGAACAGGGGAAGCTACAAACTTATTGAATTTTCTAACATAAAACATGTTAATTTATGTTGCTCCTTTTTAAAAATCTTTACAAGGCCTTGTCACTGCTCATGAAACCTTTATGAATGTTCCCCTTTGTGAGAACAGGATGCCAGAAACTTGAACAATACCTAGTCCACAGTTGGCCTTCAGTAATTTTCTAATCGAACTGAACTGTAATTAGAGGAATCTGGGCACAGCTTTGGCAGTAAGTAGACATTTCTAACCTTTAGTGTATTCTACAGCAGCACAGTGAAGACTGGCTACAAGAGGCAAGCCAGGAAACTAGAAAAGGCTGATTTCAAAGAAACTGAATGCTTGTGTTCAGTTTATTGAGTGGTCAATTCCTGCTGTGTGCAAGGAGGGTTATCAAACATACATTGTTAGATATGCATATGTGTGTGTGTAATTACGCAATATAGAAATGGTAGTCCACTCTTTCGCTGATTTTTGTTTTTGATTGTTTGAATTTGGATTCTAGTGACAACTCATAAAGACAAGACCAAGAATATTTCAAGTTTTTTTTTGAAAACTGAGTCATAGATGTTGTATTCCATGCCAAGTTAAGTTTGATTATTCTACACTCATGGCTTTTTAAAATTCTAGTTGCTATAACAACTTTGATATTTCTTTATTATTTTTAGCATTTCAGTTGCCATAACAATAAGATATTTTAAAAAATAGCCATTTTCTTTTGTAAGCAATTTTCCTTTTAATTAAAATGAATTTTAATTAACATTTCTTTTGTTTAATATAAATCTACTATTTAAATGTGATTATGCTCTTCTATTATATAATTTTTAGACTTTTTTCAGGAGATGTTTTATGGTTAAACTTTTCCTTCTATGTTTTTAAAGTATAAAATTTGAATTGAAATGATTTTGTACCCTTTTGTGAGATAATATTAATTTAGACAAGATTTTATTGATTTAAAATATTATTAATTAAACAATTTAATTTCTAAATGTATTATTTCATAAAGCAAGAAAAGCTTTCAGACATGAAAACTCCAAAATCTTGGGATTTTCTTTCTCCTATGTTATTTAAAAATTCATTTCAAGTATTTTTAGTTCCATACTAAGATAGTACCATCACTTATCCAGAAATAGCTGGCAACCTGGGACTTAACTATGACATTTCACTTAGAGCAATACTTTTATTTATATTTTCAAAAATAATTCTTAGAAGTATAGTTTCTGATAATTAAGCCACTAAAATAATTATAAATAGCAGATTTGAAGAGGAAGGAGAATATGCTGTTGTTATAAATGAAAAGCCAGAAATATACAGGTATATGCTATTTTTTAGTACCTGGTGTGGTAGTTTGAATGGATGTCCCCCAATAGATTCAAGAGTTTATTAAAAGTTTTCTCCAGCTGCCTGGTGGAGGGTGTGTCACCTTGGCCTGATCCTAGTGTCCATCCCTAATGGATATCTGGGGTGGATCTGGAATTCCACCTATACATATGTCAAGAGCAGTCTGAGCTCAAGTCTGGATTTCCTGCTGTTTTCCAGTTTGAGTTTAGAGTGTATTTGCTTCCTTTGGAGCTGCTGGTGATGGGTTTCTCTCTCTATTTGAATCTGTGAAAGGGGGCCAGCCTTTTTCTTCATTTTTGAACTTCCCCTGAATCTGTTACTTTGATAAATCTCTCTTCCCAAAATTGTGCCTGGTTTGTAGATTCATCCAGTGGTGTGTGCCTAAGACACCTGGTTTCTCGTAGAAATACAAAACACACACACACACACACACACACACACACACACACACACACGTATGTATGTATGTTTGAATATCCAAAAGCATATTGATTAAAAAGTGTTATGTTTTAAATTTTATTGTCAATACAAGGTTTGATTATATGCAAGTTTTTTTTAATGGATGTCAACAATGGTCTCAGCCTATTAAGAAAACAATAAATTTTATTCAGAATTCTTGGTTTAAGAGGCAGAGTAGATTATATATCTTATAAAATTTAAATGTAAAATTTTGATAAAGGAAAACTGAATTAAAAGTATTAAAATCTCTCAATTATTTGGGAAACATTGTATATGTAATTGAGCTTTTTCTAAAGCTTGGCACTTGCAACCCAGTTCCTTTAACCACTGCGCCATCTCCCTAGGCCCATAATTGTGTTTTAATGTGTTATCAATTATAGAATTATCCTAAATAAGTATGGACAGGTTGAGACGATGATTTCATTTTTTCAGACAATAATTTTTAAGCAAAATACTGTTTCAAAAGTTATTGTCAGTGAACTTCAGACAGCTTATTTAAAAATGCTTCATTTTTAGTACTTACTTTTGATACTTGTTTAAAAGTTAGGTGTCATTATCCCCACACACCTAAGTCCTCATGCATATGAGTACAAATATTATTCTAATCCAAATCTTTTTTATTCCAAAACCTATTCTCTTTTTTCTAAGTTATAATATCTGTTAGCCTTCGAATTTAATAAATGTTTATTGAACATCGTAACATACTTAGGGAGAGAATATGGGAAGTGAGATTATATTGTACATGGCTTCATTTGTATATTCAGCATACTATTTTTATCTGTTATTTTAATAAAAATATTTATATGTGAGGATTCATCCAATGAGTTAAATGTACTTTTAAGTTAGTGTGTACATTCTCCATGTTCCTTCGCAATTAACTGAATTTAATGGACCCTCAAAGGTTTTGCATAGTTGGTCAGTTGCCTTAGATCCCAGGGAGATAAAGCATTTTTAAAGAATTGCTTCAGGCCTTTTCTCTGTGTCTCATTTGCGCATGAGCTGTTGCATATGTGTCTCAGTGGTGAGCCACGTGTCAGGAGGTGACTGTACTTATTCTCTTCACTACTGTTTATTCTTTTAGACAGTTTAGTTGCCCTCATTCTTCATGAAATATTGCTTTAGAGGGCTTGTCTATTTTTCTTTTCAAAGATTAATGATTATGACTTGCTGACAATGTATTAATTGCCACTCAAGTAATTTCAGGCTCTTGTTTGGTGGTTTTTACACAGAATAGAACACTTGATATATTAAAATGCAATCACAGATTTGTGATTCCCTTTATTACACAGGTCTTAAATATTAGTTTGATTTACTTGGGCATGTATGCATGCATATGGTTCATACCTCTCAAGGTACTCACTGAATGTTTCCCTCCTTGCTTAAAAGTCCCTTTATATTCTTAGTGTTTGGTTATAGGCTATGGGCGTGTTCACACATACATGCACATGCCTAAGCATGTACACACACATCTTCTGTCAACTACTGCTTTCTTGTCATGCATTAAATTCATTTTTATGTTATGGAACGTCATTTAAAATCATGCAGTGTCTACTCTTTGAGGCATGACATTTCAGTGGAGGCACTTGATCTAAAGGTAAGTTTGGTACATATGATTTCATCTCTATTGGGTGGGACTGGTGGGACATAGAATGACTTGTTTATGTCAGGAATTCCAGTCTGTCACACTTTTCCCCTTTGGGCAGTTTTAAACTTCTACTAGCAGCTTGTCAAAATTTTAGTTGTTTCCATTCTCACCTGCATTCTTACTGCCCATCTTTTAATTTTAGCTGTTTTCCTGGGTATAAGTTGGTAGTTTTTAGGGTTAGATTTTGCTTTTAACTAATAACTAGATATTGAACCTTCTTTCCCTCCCTTCCTTCATAAAAATTGTATATATTTATGGGGGACTGTGTGAAAGTTTGGCTCATGGGTACCTTATGCACTACTCAAACCCACCCAAACTATATTTAGTTCTTAAATCAGTAATCATTTCTCTGTGGAGGAAAAATTCAAAATGTCTTTTTCTAGCTTAAAAAAAAGATGTAATACATGACAGTAACCTGTAGACACTCTGCAATAGAATACTCAAACTTCTTTCTCTTGTCAAACATACTTTGTGCCCAACCTTTCCCCAATTCCCCATTACTGTCCATACCCCTGGTAACACCTACTCTACTTGCAATTTCTTTTTTTAAAATATTTCCCTAAATTTTTATTTTAAGCTACAACATGCAGAAATAAACAAATACAACCACATGTGTTTACTATTAGCAGGTTTTATTTACTTTCAGTGACATTTTGTAATTTTCAGACTAGAGATCTTACATATGTATTATTAAATGTATCATTATGTTCTATTTTAAAAAAATATTTTATTTATTCATTTTCCAAGCAGAAAGATACAGAGAGAGAGATAGAAATAGAGATAGAGATAGAGAGAGAGAGAGAGAGCACCAAGGCCACCACCTTGTGGGTCTGGCTTACGTGGGTCCTGGGGAATTGAAGTGGGGGCCTTATGCACTGGAGGCAAGTGCCTTACTCTCTGAGCCATCTCTCCAGCCCTCATTGTATTCTATTTTATAAGTTCATATGCTTAGTTTTAATAATTTTATTTCCTTTGATTTGTTGCAAACATATATAAATGAAGTATTTTTGCATATTAACCTTATATTCTTACAAAATATACTTGTATACTCGTTTCAATTGGCTCATCAGTAGGTTTTTTTTTTTTAGTATTTCTTATGTGTACAGTCATATCATCCTTTTCTTGGATGGTATTTATTTCTCTTTCTTGACTTTTATATTGGTTGTGACCTGAGGTACAAAGAGCATGGAAAAAATGAAAAAAAGGTATTTGTTTTGTTCCCATAAAGAAAGTCATTCAGTCTTTCACTGTTAAATATTATGTTTGATGTAGATTTGCTCAGAAGGTGTCTTAATCAGGTGAGAGACATTTTCTATTGTGCCTCTAAACTTAAATTTTGTTGAATATTTGAAATTAATTATTTGATTCATAACAAAATGAAGCTAATGATATAAACTTGTATTTGCCTTTGAGAGGTCTCTACATTAGTAGATTGTTATGTGTATTCCTTCTGTGGGTTTGTTTTCTGGCATTTTAAATTAATTGTCTTTAAAATTATACTTTATAGTATATCTAAAATGCATTGAACTTTTAAAAAATTAATGTCTTTATTATGAATAATTATATACATTTTATGAGCACATCTCTGTCCCCTACCCACCGAGGGACCCTCCTTGTTGCACATACAGGATCTGTCCATAGGGTAGGGGGTTATGAACTGCACTAGAGGTACCAGGTTTTTTTCTTACCCCTTTGTAGGTTGTTGCTGAGGGGAGCGATGTCTCTGGATATTCTCCCCCACCATGGCTCTTACATTCTTTCCACCCCCTCTTCCGCTTAGTTCCCTGAGTCATTGTTGGTGAGTTTCAAGTCTGCTTTATTGTTGAGCTCTTAAGTATCTCTGGACTTCTGTTTTGGGTTGTGTTGGGTATCGTTGGTATCTGTCTCCATTGACCTTTCATAGGTTATCTGACTTGTTGTGGTGATTGATATCCTTTTTATCTTGTCACTTTCTCATAGGTTTCATTTGGGCCCTGTATGACAGGCCAGGGATGGTTCATCTCCTGCCAGGATGTCAGCCATCATCCCATGTCTTATTGGTGGAGTTAGGTTGTCCCTGGCTTTCTCACTGCCTTCTGAAAAATACAAACAGTATCTCCATCAGAGAGTGAGATTAGTATAGGTTAAAAGAGACAAACATTGCTAGTTTGGCAAAATTCTAATGGGTATGACCTCCCTTTAGATCTCTGGTAGCGGGAATTTCCCCTTGGAGACCAGGTTCTTGGTCCCCATAGGATTTTGCCATGGATCCCAGTTCCAGTTAAGGGTTCCTTGTCACTGATCTCTTAGCCAATCAGTAAGCCATTGATTACCCTCCTAGGTTTAGTACCACTATTGCACAGATGAGCACTTCTTGACTTGATGGTCTCTTCTTTATAGCTATGTGTTCAGCATTCTCATGACAACAGTTTGTATTGTATATCAGTGGTCTCTGCTTTCTCCAAATATCATTGACCAATTTCCCTGGGCAGCTCATGTAACACTTTCTAGCACTACACATGCTACCATATGGGAGCTGGTTACAGCCATTCTGGATCTCTTGGTGTTGTTTGAGGACACTCTGGTTTCTTGAGCAATAGGGTCTTTTACCTTAGGCCTCAGACAAGTATTCAGAGCTTTTATAGAAATTGTCACATTTTGGGGACCTTGTGGGTCTCTTTGATTAGCATCTCAGTGTGGGAAGGAACCAATAACTGGGACAGGAAGATGCAGGCCTGAGCAATTTTTCTTGGAGTTAGACTTCCTCCCTTTCTGTTCATGACCCCTCTTACCAGGTGGTGCCCACCGCTTCTTCAGTAGCTTACTATATGAAAGTTAGGATTTTGTGGTGTCAATTCATTATTAGTTTAGTTTTTTTCTGAGTCCCCTCACCCTCCTAATCCTCCACTCCTCAATTCTTTACATCCCCCTTTACAGTCTCTCATTTCACTGTCAGGCTTTCTGAATATTCAAGGTTAACCTGTTTAGGAACCACATATAAGGGAGAATATGTGGCATTTGATTCTCTGTTCTTGTGTGAGGTCACTAAGAATAATCTGCTCTAAGTCTGTCCACTTTTTTTTAAATTTCATTATGTCATTTTTCCTTTCAGCTGCATAGAATTCCACAACTTTGATATCCATACTTCCAGGGATGGGCATTTGGGTTTGATTCCAGTTCTTTGCCATTATGAATTGAGATGCTATAGACATGGTTGGGCAAATTTCTCTGTGCTTCAGCAAGAAAACTTGAGGATAGATGCCCAATAGAGGGATAGCTGGGTCCGTTGGTGGCTCTATATCCACCCTATTCAGGTGCCTCCATACTGCTTACATAGTGGTTGAGTAAGTTTGCAATCCCACCAGCAGTGAATGAGGATTCCTTTTTCCCTGCATCCTTGCCAGCATCTATTATCATTGGATTTTTTAATGATTGCCATTCTGACTGGAGTGAGGTGGAATCTCATCATTATTGTTTTGATTTGTATTTCTCTGATGATTAGTGACATTGAACATTTTCTTAAATGAGAATAGGCCATTTGTATTTCCTCTTCTAATAATTCCCTGTTGAGTTCAGGGTTATTTGATTTTTTTATTGTCCAAATTTTTGAGTTCTTTAGATTTTAGGTATTAAGCCTCTGTGGAATAGCTGACATCGATTGTCTCCCATTCTGATGGTGGTCTATTGGCTTTGAGTGTGGTGTGTTTGTCTGTACAGAAGCTTTTTAGCTTTGCACTTCTTAGACTACTGGAGGTTTGTTCAGGAAGTTTTTTTTTTTTAATATTTTTTTTATTTTTTTTTAATATATATTTATTGTCCATAATGAGTTACATTATTTAGTGGGCAAACCATGCGTTGTTATCCCGAATTCCCCAATTCCCCCCCTCCCCATCCCTGATCAGTTGTATATCCTCCTCTGTGGGCTGTCTGTATTAGTCCTTGTGGCAAGGTATCCTGTATATCTTAGTACTCATCCCAGTCTT